>VFFE01007612.1:35567-72016 GCA_008921705.1 Burhinus oedicnemus
GAAGGGAAGAGAAGGGAAGGAAAGAGAAGAGAAGAGAAGAGAAGAGAAGAAAAGGGAAGAGAAGAGAAGAGAAGAGAAGAGAAGAGAAGAGAAGAGAAGAGAAGAGAAGAGAAGAGAAGAGAAGAGAAGAGAAGAGAAAAATTTAATTCTATTTTGATCAATACGTCCATCTGGGTTTAATTAGACCCAACTGCTATATAACTTCAGCACTGCTTCTCTGCTTTCCTTCCTCCCTACTCTCCTGTGTCAGGCTCCCCATTCTCACTCGGTGCCTCTGCAGTGCCATCCTTCTCTTCCTTTCTGTAGCACCCAGTGCTTGCTTTCTTCCTCACATGCTCTGCTGTCAGTGGACTGGGATCCTTTATGAATTAGTCCCTTCAAGAGCACGTCATCTGCTTGCTGCCACTTTTCAAAAAAGCACAACTGCTAGTTTCTCTTCATGACTATTCTTATTACTGCTTTTTGTGAGCTTTTGTAACATAGTGTTCCCGTACCTAAGTATGGTTAGTTAAACAAGACAAGCATAAGAAATTAATACAATAACTGAATGCCCTTTGCAGGCAAGAGTGAGCCAAGACACAGCATTCATTACCTTTTTTTAAAAGAGGAAGATTGCGGAAACAAACTGTGAAATATAACTCTTCCAAGTAATCAAAAGAAAATATTTTCAGGCTTTAATCAACTCGCTTTCCCATGGAGATACTAATTATCACTGTCCTTTCTTCCTATGTCTCATTTTACATCAAACAGTTGTCCTCAAACACCAAACGAGTGAATTCCTATGAGATCAAAACCTCAACCTAATGTGAGGGTTTGGCCTACGCTTTTAAGCCAGCATTATGGAGAATGTTTTGCATTTTTCACTTACAGACCTTGAGAGCAATCACGGAATCATGGAATTTTCAGAGTTAGAAGGGACCTCTAGAGATCATCTAGTCCAACTCTCCTGCTGACGCAGGAATGCCTACAGCACATTCCTCAGGACTGCATCCAGGTGGGTCTTGAAAATCTCCAGAGAAGGGGACTCCACAACCTCCCTGGGCAGCCTGTGCCAGTGCTCTGTCACCCTCACCGTAAAGAAGTTTTTTCTTCTGTTTGAATGGAACTTCCGATGTTCCAACTTGTGTCTGTTGCCCCTCGTCCTGTCACTGGGAACCACTGAAAAGAGGCTGGCTCCATCCTCCTTCAACCCACCCTTTAGATACTTCTAAGCAAGAATAAGGACTCCCCTCAGCCTTCTCTTCTCCAGGCTAAAGAGTCCCAGCTCTCTCAGCCTTTCCTCATAAGGAAGGTGCTCCAATCCCCCAATCATCTTTGTTGCCCTACGCTGGACTCTCTCCAGTAGTTCCCTGTCCCGCTTGAGCTGGGGAGCCCAGAACTGGACACAGTATTCCAGTTGTGGCCTCACCAGTGCAGAGGAGAGGGGGAGAATGACCTCCCTCGACCTACTGGCCACACTCTTCCCTATGCAGCCCAGGATTCCATTGGTCTTTCCTGGTGACAAGGGCACATTGCTGGCTCATGGATAATTCACTATCTACCAGGACCCCCAGATCTTTCTCCTCAGAACTGCTCCATGGATAATTTTGGTACTTGCAGAGCAGATATCCTACTCTCTTCATATGCTTCCAAAGCTGTGATCCTGTCATTGCTAATTCATAATCTTCTAGTAAGTGATTCTTCCTAGTTTGCCTGACCTGGGTAACTTTAGATTGAGAGTTTACTTGCCTAACAGTACTGAATTTGGGAACACTAGCAGAACGTGTATGTGTGCATGTCATTACCTAGCATGCCCTTTCAGCTCATGCCCATAACCATTTTCCAGTAATGCTCAGGTTCTCAGAGAAAGCTGAAAAACACACTTGTAAAAATATGTGCAGAATTAAAAAAAGAGATGAAGTCTAAAAAGTGCCAGCTAATTCAAACTTAGAAAAAAAGTTTCATTACACCGATACAGAGAGCTACCTCCAAAAACAACACTTCATGTGACAGATATACATGTGGGATAGAAAACTGGGCAAGAGGAGCTGAGTCTAAATGCTTAATGCATCCCAGCTTGGCAGGTAGCACATGCCAGTTCTACAGGCTGTTCAGAGTCTTCTGTCTTATGATTGAGATGCATTTCCTCACACTCCTCTTTTTTAGGACCTTGTCCTACTTTCAGTCTTTTCCACTACCATAAATAGATATTCCTACACTTCAGTTTTCCATTCCATTTTTACAACATGCAGGTCAGATCTTTCTGACCATTGGAATGGGATATATTAACAACAACCTACTAGTTCAGTCTGGTTCTGTCCTGCAGCTCTTTGATGTAATATTCAGAGCTGAGAGATTTTTATGCCTACAATATCCATCATAGTTATGGGTATTCCACGATTGACATGACAACTGCCATTGTTTTCCCATAAAATGATGATATAGCTATCTGGAACAATAAAGAAATTAACAGAAAGCACTTCAGATGGCATACATATTTTTTAATTACCAGTTTTACATCAGAAAGCATGGGGGGCGGGGAGGAATTAATAGTTTTTCTGTTGAAGATGTAGCAATGGGAGGGTTTTTTGAACTATTTCATTCCTCCTACAGCTTTAGCTAGCACTGTAAGTCTAGGATGAAAATTTACAGTTTGTAACATTTACTCCCAATGATTTGCTTAAAATATGTTTATGTCCTTTTTTTAAAGGTTGCTAAAGATTGCCCTGATAGAAAAAAAATGAATAATATCTAATTTATATTTTAAAATAGGCTATTGATTTATTACAATAGTCAAAATGTTGTCATTCACTGCACGAGTTTTCAAACTCTGCAGTGATCTTTATGCAAATCCATAAATGCGTGAAGAAATAAATTGTCATCATTAAAGAATGTCTTATTTGTATCTGTATAATTTCCCATTTTATTATAACAAATCATACTGAATTGTGTGAGGTGTCTGAATTTTTTTGGTTAATGCTGGTTTTAACCCAAGTAATTGTTAGGGTTTTGATTAATAGGCTAAATGAAGTGCTTCCATTTTCCTTGGAAAAATCCATGTTTATTTAAAAACTGGAGAACAAAAATTTTTTGGTTAAATCACTAAAATATTTTATATTCCTGTGACAACACTTCTAATTTTGTAGCTTTGTATTTTTTTTCTGTATTTATACTGAAATGTTCAGTACAACTTGACAGTGATCACTCTTATTTCTGATACATTATACTGACACAATTATTGCCTTATTGAGTATTTATGCAATAAATTGAGTTCAAGTTCTGTTGTTCACCTGCGCAGCTGATGTGAGTTGTAGGCATGAAGGTTTATGTCTGATTCATAAACAAAATATTTTCAGCTCCTCTAGGACAAAATGCAAGACTTCTGCATCATGATGATGATTCTGATGTTCATATTTATAATGTTTTAGAAAAATAAGCAAAATAAATTATGATACATCACAAATAAATGTAACAATATAAAATGTATATACCTGCCATACAAAACCCAGTTCCCTGAAAATCAGAAGACTTGATTTCTGCTTCAGATTTTTGCATCTGAGCCCTGTCTGCAAGAAGGACTTAGAAGGTCTGTGAGGTTCAAGTCAAATATTAGCACAAAAGTTTTCATTCACATAAAAGAAACGTGCAGGACTGGAAGACGATATCTGAAGAAACTGAGAAATCTCCAGTACCAGTGATTTTCAAGATTTGATTAGACAAAGCTATGGATAACGTCATGTAGTGCTGGTGTAAGGTTTGTGGTAGGTTCGACTAGATGACCTCCCAGTTTTCCTTACGACTGACTCTATAACTAATTGATTTCAGCAAGATCAGCTGCTCTTGCCCAAGTGCGTGTCAGTAGAATTGCAGGCACACTTACAAGGACTGATATTATGCAACTGCATACACTGATTTTCATGCAGATGCAATATACTGTGATTATGTGCATTTTGTAGAGCAATGTCCTTCCTCAAAATCATGACTGACCCCAGGCTTTTAATACCCAGTTCAGCTGATCAGATTCAAATAAGAACAATATTATGGTTTGCCATTCAGTTAGATGAAACACCATACATGAATATTAATATCAGCTATTTTGCACTCCTTTTTGTATTCTACTCAAATACTTACATTAAATGAGATTTTTGTACTCTTGGCTAGTGCATCTGATTACAAAACCAAGTATAAAATACACATATGGCTAAGACACCAACAACATCTGATTAGATCATTAATATGACTGTAGACAATAACAAAGCATTTCAAACCTAATTACAAAGCACTGCTATAATACAGTCTTGAGATCAATTACAGGGTATAAATATAAAGAATTCAACACTATTTTACCAAAGAGACAGGAAAAAAGTGAAACTCATCATAATAGAGCTCTATTTTGAAACACATGCTTGCTTCCAGTTTCTTACACTATACAGGTTCAGGAAATTATTTTATGACCTAATTTCCCCTGACAGAGTTTGTTCTGAGGCTAAGCGGTAAGGAGTTCTGCAGTGCCCCGTGCTTTGCTGATTGCAGCCCTGGTGCTCTGCAACTAATGGGGCCCAGATGGGGCCAAGAACAAACAAAATGAGCTGGGTGGGAAGGGACTGATTTATAGTCCTACTCATTCTCCTCCCCCTGCAAAATAAACAAACCTAAGAAAAGGCAAATCCACTTGGCTGCCAGAGAAATCTCCAGCCCATGTGACACGTGTACACTCTTAGAGGTCTCAAAATGGAACAAGAAAATGAGACCATCAGATGCATCTTTTCTCACAAGGCAGGCTAATCTGTAACTACCGTAACTGCTGTATCTTTTTTGGAGTCATTGCCTTGGAGGAACATCTGGCTTAAGAGGGATAGTAGAGAGTCAGGTAAGCTATGTGTGATATTTCAACCAAATGGTGTGTATTTTCTATCAGTATGGTAGGGCTTAGGCTCTCCAAGGATCATTGCATCTGAAAAATCTAGTATAAGCAGAAGGCCAGTCTGTTTGTGACCTGCCTGCTCATACAAACTTTCTACATACGTATTTTGTTCTAGGTATATGATGAGTTACCAGATAATGCATGAAATAAAGTATGTCTCCTTTAAAATTAATCCAGTCTACAGGTAGAAATAAACCTTTCATTCATGCATGAAACCTCATATAATTTTGGCCCTTTCCACAACTGCTATCTTTACACAAAGAAGAAATAGATTTTGTGACTGGTGAATAAGATTCTTATGTAAGTCAGTTTTTAGAGGGTATGTTTTTTTCATCTGGCCTTCTGCATGTTTGTTGTAAAGTCTAGCAGTGATCTAAGAGCAATCTCATGCAGATAAAAATGTTTTATAAGGTACCGATACAGCATGATTGCTTTAGTACCCCTTCACCTACAAATTAGGATATAGGACTAAATAACACTTTAAGATTGGGCAGGATGATAAGTAAAGGATAGCGAGCTGTCTTGAGAAGAATTATAAATATATTGTCATATCTCCTGACACCCGTTGATTAATCATAATAAATATTGATCTTCAGTAATATTTCCAAGTTTTCAAAATATGGTTATGATTTGGAAATCAAATGCACATTTTAAATATTATTTTAGCCTCAAAAGCGGGACTCTGAAAATGGTGTAATTGGACCTGTTATCTGCAGTTTCAGGAGTATGTGGGAAAACATATCTCTGACGTTGCTGAAGCTGGGCACGTGGCAAGGTGGCTCTGATTTCACCAAAATAATGCCACATGGCTCTTAGGCAGGGATGGCTGCGAACCCTCAGCTCTAGGCTGAAGCCAGCCTCCTAACTGTTTGCAGAAGCCACTGACACGTTAGACAAGTAAGAAGTGCTCGTCATTGAAGCTGACACTGCAGTGTGCAATGTGTTAACAGTTAGCTGTCTTTCATGCACAATGTAATCTCATGTCGTTTATGTATTTTTGTGTACTGCATTCACGTTGTTTTGTTCAACTTCTTAACTTACCCATGAGTCTTCACAACAAGCAGCAAGAACCAACCATGGCTTCATGCACTTTCTCCTAGGAAAATGAACTCCCTGGTTAGCTAATGCAAGATTTTGGAAGAGTTTGAACCCTCGCAGTCGAGGAAGCCTGTCTCTAAGCATTACAAGAACAAAAGAGAGATGAGGGGAAAAGTCCTTTTTTAAGCTTACTAAACAAGCTAATAATTTTACGTTTTAAAAATAATTAGCTGCTGGTTGAGGAGTTGTTTAATAATGTTCCAGAAAAGAAATTTAAAGGTACCCCAAGGGTACTCATATTGGCCTTCTGTGACAGTGGAATGACTGGTAACAAAATTCCAGTGCAGGAAGAAAGGAAAGGAAGACCCGGGTTCCCCAAGAATCTCTCCAGTTCCCCCAAATCATCCAATTGAGGGTAGCATCTCACAGTGCTATACACATAAACCAACAGTGATTATTTTGTAAGTTAACTGTGCATTCTTGTCACTAAATTAGAATATGAAATCTTAGGGTTTGTATTTCCCTACTTAAGGAAGGTGGAGGTGCTTTTTAAAGGAAAGAAAAAGCCTCACTGAAGGTAAGCCCTGCACCACTGGTTCCTATCTAAGGTGTTACTACCCTCACCAGCCTGAGGCTGCTGACAACAGAAGTGGGACCTGAGCCAGCAATGCAGCCAAGTGACTGGCCCAGAGCCTGAGGAGCGATGGGAGTGACCAGGGAGGAAAAGGGGCTGCATGTGAGACTGGGAGGGGGGAGAAAGTCACAGCAGTGAGACCCACCTAACCTGGGAAGCACTGTGTTTTATCCTAAAGTACCTATTGATTTAGAGGTTAAGGAACAAAACAGTTAACAGCAGATGTGTACATCTTATAAAGGAACAGTGTACCATGTTGCGCTTTTACCGACCTCTTGTTTCCTTTATTAGGAATACCCTGAGACAGAAAATCACAGCTGCCCTCACAATTTAAAACAGCAAACCCCCACACGAAGGATGACAAATTATTTTCACTGCAGGAGCACCAGGGTTTTTAAGCACATGTCCCATTCTGTGGGGGATCTTTAATAGTATTTAATCTACATTGACTGCTTTGCAAATGAAGCCAGCTATAGGGCCTGATCGCTTCTCCTTGCTCTCCTACGCGGAAGGCCAGCAGCAGTCAGTGTAACATTTCATTTTGCCCTGAGCTGGTTTTGTTTATGGCACAAATGTGAAACAGTATTATTAAGGATGAGTGACCTAGCATGACACTGCTCATCAAAACATTTTCACACTCTGCATTGATGTTCCTGAGTTTTGTGAATGATCGCTGTGGAAGTGAAGAATGTCCACATAATTTTATTTGACATGTAAACTGCACTATGTGTTCCAAATCTGTCATCGCAGCACTGAAATCCATCATTGACACTAATTTGTACAAATGGCAGGTCACTCAAGGAGGAAAATATTTTTTTCTGGAAAGCAGTGCAGTTTGGTTTTATAGGAGACAAATCTTTGAAGGGCTCTTTGCCAGTCATTAAGCTACAGCTGTCAGCTAGATCTCTTTCCCATGTAAATAAAACTCTCTCCATGGTGTAGCTTTTTCCTCCTGGAAGTGCTTTGTTTAAATACAAATGAATGCAAACAGTGACCACATTTCTTTAAAATGGAGAAGGAGAAGCTCATGAAGAGTGACAGGGAGAAGGGCTGGCTTTCAAGAATTTTGAAGTTTCAGACAAACTTTTTAAAAGCCTAGAACTTAGAGGTTTTTGTTTTTCTTTTAATAGAGTTTTGGGGTAAAAATGCATTGCTCTGTTCATGGTATTCAGAAATAAACAAGCAGTTAAAGACAAAGCCAACCTAAAACCTGGATACCTTTTGTACTGTATTAAACATCAGACCATGCCATGATTCATTGCCTTAGAAAGAGACTCTAGTGAAAATTAATGCTTTACACATAGAATATAACAAAGAAAACACTGTACCTTAAATAATTTTTGAGGCACTGCATTATTCCAGGGATGCCAAGCATTCTCCACTCTCACAGATTTCAAAACCTCATGGCATTAGGCCCTGAGTATTTTAAAGTGGGTCCTAAGCTGTCCAGTAGTCTTATGTCCTTTCCTAAAGAAAACCCAACTCGCTTATAAACCAACTTAGTGCCAAGGATATCAATATCTGAAAGAGTTCCTGTAAGATTTTTGATCCAAAATTGAAAGAAATGTCTTTAATGTCCTCCACACCAAGATTTTGAGTGGCAGTTCTGACAGCCTTGACCATGAAAACAGCTGGAAAATCTGATTTCCATAACATCTTTAACTCAAACCGCAGGCACGCAAAGTGAGTTTGTACAGTGAGCACCTCAGGACTGACTCTGCCCTAAAGACTGTTTTACTGTAATTATATAGTCATGCTGGACTGGAAAACAGGCCAGATGATAAACAAAATCTTGAATCTTGCTCCCCAACACACACATGCATACTTTAGTCTCCAGAATATCAAACCTTTGTTCCTAATGTAGTTTAAAAGGCTAGCTGTCCCACCTAGCTCCTTTCATTTTGTTCATAAATAGAAGTATTGCATTGCTGGGTTATGTGTGCAATTATCTTTTAATTCTGAATTAAGATCATTCTTCATTAGCTGTAAAGCTGGGACATTACTGAGACAGCCATACATGAAAAGCAACTTATTTTTCCAAGATCTGTGTCCATTGTTCGGCTCTTCCCAGGTGACTGGGATAACAACAGGCACCGTCTCCAGAAATCCTAAATCCCTCACTCCTTGCAAACTGCTTGAGTGCTTCCTCAGTTTGTCGCAAAACCTTCTGCTTTTCATCTTGTTCTCACACCACAAAGTCAATTGGGAAAACGTCTGAAGAACAGGCAGCGTTGTCTCATCTTCAAAGACTCAGAAGGCCTGTTTTTTGATAACTCCAAAACCCCATTATGGGACACTGGACTCCTGCTGACACAGCAGGTCTGCTTAGGTCAAACATGATGGGACTGCACTTGGCCAACAAAACCAAATAATCGCAATAATAAAATTATTTGTTTGTGTTCATATTACTTGTTTAATGTGTTTATTCGTGTACAGTTCTGCAAGTTGGATGGTAGTTATCTGTACTGAGGCTGAATCCAAACTTCCCTCTGCTTTCTGGGTTATAACTTCCCCAAACGAATTCCTTTTTGACCTAATTTTTTACACAAGCATCAGTCCAAGGACACTTAGAAAGCAGAAGGAAAATTACTTTTAAAATCCCCAGGCATTGCATTCTTCTTCTGTATACAAGAAATTATTAAGGAATGTTATAAGTGGCTGCTGCCTTTGGCAGCGCCAGAGCCTGGGAGCCCGTCCTGCCCGGGGACCCAGGGTCTCTGCCCAGGCTGAGGGACGTGGCTGACGCTTTCCCCTTTGCAGGATCAACCAGCAGTGAACCTGAGCACTGTCCCAGAGACACACACACAGACATCTTCCAGAGTCACAAGTACATTTCACTCACTCCCTAGCAGCTGCCACCAGGCACACCAGCTGTGACTGCAGCCCCACTCCAGCCACTGGCATCACTCACCTCATTTACCTCATCCCCCCATAGCTGGTTTTTGAGACACACACTGTTCCTGCCCCACAGGCAGAGGTCAAGTCCCTGACCTGCTCCAGCTGGTGTCCCTGAGACCCCACAGGATCCAGCTGCTGACACCATCAGCCCAGGGCACCTGCATCCCTGACTGACTCTGGTGCCTGGCCCCAAATCCACTCACGGTACCCCAGCAGCCAGCACCTTGTCCCTACAGCACTCACACCCACATGGGACAGCGAGTGAGGAGGTGCAGGGAGAGCTACCAGAGGATTTAAAGAGAAGACAAGCCAGGCTGGGGTGGTGAGGCACAGGGCTGGGTCAGACAAGTGTGCCGACCCGCCATGGTCTGCACATAGGCGGACACTCTTATACACAACCCCGTCCACCTGTTCTCCCTTCACTCCTCCCCATCCCTTATGCACTCCCTCGTCAGTTCTGCATAGTCCCACTGACACGTTACCCACCCCAAATACCTGGGACACCCAGCTTTGCATCCTCATCAGTAGCAAAGCCTTCAATTTCTTGACAGCCCATCAGTCAGTGTGACTGAAGAGGTTTGTTAATTCCCACTCTCTCCATTACCTTTGTTGTATAGGTTTGTGTCTGTGATCTCATCGCTTCTGCCTTTACTTGTTATCCTGTTTTTCATTGAAAAGGTTCTTGATCAGATCACCTTACTGAAGCAGGGGCTCTCCTCTCCCACGTGTCCTTGCACAAGGAACATGGCAGAAACTGCTGAGACATAGGCAACGTTGAGTGCTGAAGTGGAAAAGGGACCATCCTGGTAAATACTGTTGAGATCTAAAAATCAAGAGACATTCAAAGGCAAATGGCTGGAAAACGTAGTTGGTGGGTTCTGGAAATTGAGATGTCTACAGGCAAGATTTCAGAGGTAAGGATGAAGGTGTTCCACTTGTATACTCCACTGTCAGAGCTGCTCATCTCTTTTTCATACGAAGTATTTTGTGTTTAGGTGTTTCATATCAGAAATAAATGCTTTGGGAACCAGAATCTGTCAGCTGAGCTCCTGCGTTTCCCATGATCAGTTATGCTAGTATATAGATAACAAAGAAGAAAGTAGCAATTCCTCCTAAGTTCTATATTTGCAAATCAGACCACCATGTACTCCAGTGGAAAAGAGATTAGAAGACCATGATCTTGGACCTCCTGTGCCTATAAAGAAAACCAGCATTTCCATATGGAAAAGACAGGACTCTGTTCTTCTTCCCCCAAATGTATGTTTTATTATTTTCTCTATTCAGTTCTTAGCAGTTTAACTGGTAAATAAAACGTAACATTTTTTAGCTCATCCAAGCAAATCTAAATCACAGAATCACAGAATGGTAGGGGTCGGAGGGGACCTAATGTACAGCTTTTGGCATCCAACAAAGCCAAGAAGTCTTTTAATCATGGTGTCATATTGAGCATAAAGTTATTCATTACAGTGTTAGTTTTGGTACAACTCAGTGATCAGTGTTTCTTTATGAAAAGGCTGTCAGTGGATCCTCCCTGGGCAGAGCCCTCCTGGTGTAAGGAAAGAGAGGTGAGAAGGTACCCAAAATTAAGAAGAAAATGATGTGTGTGTTTTCATCACTACTTCAGCCAGCTAAAGAAAATCCTCCCTGTCTAATTTAGAGATGTTACATCTATATTAGTCTAACAGTAAAGCTTTGGAAAATGAGCTTTGGAAAAGAAAATGTAACACCTGCCTCAGGTGAAAACCTGTCCAATACTAGGAATAATAGGTCTTTCACTCATCAAAATAGTAATGATGAAAAAAAACAAGATGAATTCCTCCAAAATATGATTGTTGAAATGTGGTGAAATAGGCAGTGACAGACCTCTAGTACTCTTCCTTTCCTATTTCCCCACCTTGGAGCACCCTGACCCAAAACCAAGTTGCCATTAAACTGCCTGTATCTCCTCCATTAAAGCATGGTGATGAGCAGTAGCATTTGAGAGCCATCAACAACTGGAAAAGTCTACCTTAAGGAGTACTACTTCCACTTGTGAAAAATGCAGCGTTTGTTACCAGGTTCTCTGGTATCGGTACTCTTGGTTAAAACTAAATTTTTCAGTTTATTCTTTGTAGTTCATTGAATTAATATTTTTCTTATCTGTAACTTTAACTTAAAGAGTTTTCCTACTGCTGCTACTGCAAGGCTATTTCCAAGTGTCAGGCAACAAGCCCATTCTTTATATGTGACCCACACAGAGAAATGGAAGTGATTGCTTTGAAATGCTAGAGCCTTCTAATGAAAAAACAGCCAACAAATGCCATGTTTCTCCTCCAGCTATTAGGGAATTCTGAGCTTCAGGGTTTCTTGCAAGGGCCAGACGCAGGACTCGGGACCAGAATAATTAAACTTCTCAGAGAAGTTACTGACATGCTCCAGCTAACCCTAGACTTCTAAGAATTCAAAAGAAAGTCTTGACAAATTTCCATCCAGCTGCCACAGGGCTATCTTATGCTGGAATTCAGTAGAGCCACTTTATTCTGAACAATATCATTGAGAGACTGAACAGAAAAGCAGCACACACTACAGATGAAGTCAGCTTATGCTCTATCTATTCCTCTTCATGTCTGCCAAAGACAGCTCGCTTTCCAATACCCTTCCAGAGAAAGGCCCAGCAGCTGAATGAGGCAGCTGTAGGTGTTTCTCCATTCAGACGGCAGCCCCAACAGTTTCTTCATTTGTCTACCTTAGACTTTCCTTTATTTCTCTTATCAGGAACACCCCATAAATTTCTGCTAAATAAGATCAATGCCCTAGTGCATTCTGCTGTTCATAGGCAAAGTAACCAGTAGCTCACAGGCACTGGAGCAGATGGTTGAAAACTGGAGGTGCAGCAACCCATACTGAGCCTTTTCAGTCCTGAGACCTCACAACGTAGCCATGCTATCTTTCATGTTCTTTTAAGAAATTTCTCTTGAAGGAAATTATAGTGATGAAAGCTCTAAAATTTCCTTGTATCAACAAGCGCTTAGAAATGTATTTCAGCTGAAAGGTGTGAACTTTTTTCTTCTAATCTTCACCTCAAAAACCTCAACTAGTTGCACATTCTTTTCCATAGTTATTTCAACAGCAGGAGCTACTTGTCATGCAAAAGTTTAACACATACATTACAAGAATGTACTATAGATCATTTCCAGACTATATACGTTTCCTTAGTGCCACATATCCTTCTCATCCCAGATGAAGTATACCTTCACATCTTTAAAAAGAATTAGTGAAAAGAAATGAAAATTAATATAGAACGCCGATTACTGCTAAGAAAATGAAACTAATTGGACAGTCAAAAGCTATAATATTGCAAAGTCTTTTAATACCAATTAGCTGTGGGAATAATCAATATGCTGCTTCTAGGAAAAATCCATTTGGAAACAGCCATTGCAAATTAAAGTAGGCTTAAGGATACATAGTTAACATTGTATTATAAAACTTCCTTTTTTTCTGGCACTAAGTGAGTAACAAATCCAGAATCTTTCATATCAATGAGTCTAATTTAGGTCAACTGACTAGTCACAAAAAAAGGTAACTGGTCACAAACCTAAAATTAGCTTATTAAATCCTGCCAGTGCTCTGTTTCCACCTTGCTATTCATTTTCTGCTTCTAATTTGTATACTGTTTTTTCTTTCTTCCTCTTTAATAAAGAAATTTCCAAGCAATATGCTGGGTATGACAAAAGCACGAAACACAGTCCCTGATCCAAAAGCCTTACAGTCAACAAAAGTTTATATAGTATTCATTCATCGTATTGCATTCATTTTCTGCTCTCCAGAAAAGAAACATAGCAACTTGACAGAGTAATTTGAAGTAACCTAAAGGAGGCAGGAGGAAAGAGTCAGAACTAAATTATTTTCTTCATTATCAGATAATCATCTCTGTCTTGCATGTTAGTCTTGTTGGGGAAGAATTCCAGTGTGAAGGACAGAAGCTTGCATATAGTGTAACGTAATTTTAAAGTAATACACTGAACTCAAAGTGGGTATAATCAAAGAACTTTAAAAAAAAAAAATCCTTCCTATTCTACACAGGGAATTAAACAAATCTTTCAAACATTTTCAAACCAGGAAAGACTCTCTTTCTCCTTCTTTTCACCATTTTTTTCTCCCTTCACTCTCATATTAGTCTCTTGCCAAAAAAAAAATAAATTAAGGCTTTATTCAAGGTGTAGCATAAGTAAATTAAAAACCTTGTCTGCCCAAATGGATTTCTTGGAAATTGATGTTTCCACGTTCAACTTCACTTTTGTGAGTCAAAAAATTAACACTGTAGTGTTGGGCAATCCTGTAGAAGTTATCTGGTCAAATCAAATGTGTTTCACTGCATTTTTGCCTTTGGCTTCTAGTCCTGTGTGAAATACTGCAAACTCTTCCTTTCCTGGGACATTCACACACTCCCACTATCATTTTTACCATGCCAAAAATGGAAAAATATTGTAATTTGGTTCTGAAAATAAGATTTATAAAGAAGAAGGTTGTTAGTTTGCATGCACTTTTTTGTACTTGTAGGTAGAATAGGCCTTTGGATCTCTAAACTTCTTTGGCGTAAGATCATTTACACTCACTGGAGATCTGGCCTTTGGCTTTTGAGTTCCACAGGGGTACAATAAATAGTGTAGCATCACTGAGGAAAATAAAGATCAAACTTGTAGTCTTCCTAGCTTATTGGAAGTGATAATAATAAATCTTCAGTGACTTTAATATGTTTTATGATAAGATAGTAAAATCCTATGGTTCCCTATAGGAAGGTGGGAAACAGGTTATTGGAACTGAAAGATAAAGAGGTGACTGGTTGACTGAACAGTTGCACAACCAGTGACTGTACATATGGTATTAGATAAATTAAGGCTTTTGTTTTGAAAGATAATGAGATGCTCCACATGAACCATGTCCCATCAAGTAATAAAGGGTACTGTGTACCCCAGAACTGCTGAAGAAGATGCTCGTTATACCTTTTAAGCTAGTTTACAGTTTCTGCTTCGTTATACCTTTTAAGCTAGTTTACAGTTTCTGCTCTGCAAAATATTACTTGAAAAACCCGATCTCTAGACAGTTTGGAAACACAAGAATATTGGAAGAGAGGCAGAGGAGAAGGTCAGCCCTATGTGCTGAGTACATGCTGGAGTTTAATCATGCTCTGAGGTTTTGCCTCTGCTAACTGCAAGCAGCTGACTCTTCAGCAGCACGTCTTTGAAAAGGGTCTTTAGTACTACAACCCCACACAGAGAGTTGTTCATCGTGATCAAAACAGCAATAGCAAAAATTTCACCAATGGTCACAAAGGAGACAAGTGCAGATCCTCTATGCTGGTGGAGGAAAAAGGAGGGGAAGTAAGTTTGCTGTCACCTCTGTATAATTCAGTCAGAAAGTATTAAGTGACTTATCACTAGCTTTACCTCCTGCACCTCTGTTTTAAATTATTATGTCTTTTAAAACTAATTTCAGTATACTATTACATTTTCAGTGCCTTAACATAGCTAGGATTTTGTCAAGTTTTCCATTGTAAAGACCTATTTTCAGAGGTCTAAACTAGAACTTGGTGGGGAGAAAAACTTTCTGGGGCATAAACAGATAAAATTCAACTTACAAAATTTTAAGTCCAGGAGGGATTTTCTGCCTATTTTTTCCTAGCTATTTCATAAATGTGGAGACAGAAAAAAATGAGCTTAAAGACTATATATACAGTCAATTTATCATTCCACTGTCTCAACCCTGTTAACTCCTCCTGTCAAGCAAAAGCAATAGATTCTGGAATGATCAATAAGCATGGTTATTTGGCATATAAAGTGGTTTTAATGTACTTTGGGCTCAGTTTTTTGAGGTAATGGAATTTGGGTTTCCCAGAGAGACAGACTGGGATCTGATCCAACTTATTCAGATTCATTAGCCGCGATTTTGTATCCCAAGGTAACTCTTTGGAAGAAAACAAATACATCTGGATTTCACATAGATTGTAATGCAAAGCTGCAAAAGGAAATGCTAAAGTAACTGTTTCACTGCTAACGCAATAGACCCAAAGCCCAACCGAAGTCAGAGTCTAAAGCAGCTTGGGGAATTCAGGTAACAACCAGACTGTCCACAATATATTACAGTGAAGAGCTTATTACTTGTCTTTAAAATATTGCTACAGGTCATGAGATAATAAGAACCATACAGCCTTTTCCAGACACAGAAGTTGTGTATCTTTTCTTTAAAAATAGCTTGAGATACTGTCTTTTTTTTTTTTTTTTTCCCCACGGAACCACAGAGGAATCAAATGGAGTGAAAAATGCTTATTTCTTATCCAGAGCTCCTCTGTTCAAAGTTGAAAGTCAAAGTCTACAACCAACAAAAAAGTATCACCTCTATGTGAAAAGGCCATGATGTTGTGCAGCCACGTATGAAATACAACCTTTTCAATGAATGATTCACCATTATCCAAATCTATAAAGTTTTCTGAGCAGACCTCAGAAGAAGAATAAATATGTCTATTTCTCTTTAGTGCCACTTTGTAATGTGTGGCCTCTAAAGTCTCTCTCCAAGGGATGCAGTTTGAAGTAGTTTTCCTTTAAATTAGCGGTGCTAAAATAGTCTTTTAATCCTTGGGGAGGGGGGGGCGGGGAGGAATCACTCCCTTTCACTGTATAGTATTTATTGGCATACAGCTTTGATAGTCAAAGTCTTCAGTCGCCTTGGAGGAGGGGTAACACATCTCATTTTTAATTTGGTGGATCTATAGCCAGTATAGATTCCAACAATAACAGCTGCTACACAGGTGTGATAGGCGAGGAGCCTGCCCAGAGTTAGCCGTCTCACTGCCACCTGTGCCTTAAAGGAGCAAGATTAATTCGGGCCTGACAGAGGAGGTGCCTTTCCAGGACCTGGCAAAACCAGCACGCAGGCTCCCTGGGCTTGGCAGGAAATGTGTTGTAGCCCCTAGGCATTTATACACGTGTCAATGTGTAGATACACCAGGTCTGCCGGCATACAGTCTTGTATTTTGGATCTGTTCCCTCCAAATAGGCAATATAACCTAATTCCTCATCTTTGCCTGGCTGCAGTTCTGTCATACAAGTGCATGGATAAAGAACAATACTGCATACTCAAGCAAACACAAGGTTAAACTCTCATTATAATGGTGGAAATGGCTTAGAAAAAGAACATAAATTCTTTTAAGACCAGCTAGATTTATTTACAAAAATCCCATTTTTGGCTGTGTACCTTTCACTTAGGATATTTAAGAAAAGCCTCAGCTGTTAGACCTGCAGAAACAGCTCATAGGGTAACATCCCCTTTCTGCTCAACAGACTTGAAACTTTTCAATTTCTAGATCAAAAGTTATCTTCAGGAGGCAGAGACTTAGTGCCACTCCTTCACACTGCAACTTACACAGTAATTTTTCTGATTGAAGACATTAATACTCATCATTATAATATTAACAATTAACATTATTACAATCCAAATTAGCAAGCTTCACTACCTGTATCCATAGTATCTAATAAATTGAAATAAATTTCTGATGTTTCTTTGTAGTTTGTAGCCTACTTTTTACTGTACTGGTTTGTCTATTGTGTAAAAGAGCCTCATATTTTTCATGGGTTCTTCTTCTTTAAAGTAAGTTCTTAATGCTGAAAAGTAAAACTTTTAATAGTAATGAAATAAAAGAAGAGTCAAGTCATATATTATAGAATCACAGAATGGTTTGAGTTGGAAGCGACCTTTAAAGATCATCTAGCCTGACACACACCCCCGCATCCCACCATGGGCAGGGGCATCTTTCAATAGATCTGGTTGCTCAAAGACCTATCCAACCTCACCTTCAACATTTCAAGGGATGGGGCATCCACAACTTCTCTGGGCAACCTGTTCCAGTGTCTCACCATCCTCATCATAAAAAATATCTTCCTTATATCCAATGTAAATCTACCCTGTTTCAGTTTAAAACCATTGTCCCTTGTCCTGTCACTACAGGCCCTGGTAAAAAGTCTCTCTCCACCTTTCTTATAAGCTCCCTTTATATATTGAAAGGCAGTAGTAAGGTCTCCCTGGAGCTTTCTCTTCTCCAGGCTGAACAACCCCAACTCTCTCAGCCTGTCTTCACAGGAGAGGTGCTCTAGCCCTCTGATCATTTTCAAGGCCCTCCTCTGGACCTGCTCTAACAGGTCCATGTTTTTCTTGTTCTGGGGAGAGCTGGACGTAGTACTCCAGGTGGGGTCTCACAAGAGTGGAGTACAGGGGCAGAATCACCTCCCTGAACCTGCTGGACACGCTTCTTTTGATGCAGCCCAGGATCTCTGGGCTGCAAGCACACATTGCTGGCTCATGTCCAATTTTTCATCCACCGATATCCCCAAGTCCTTCTCCACAGGACTGCTCTCAATCCCTTCATTCCCCAGCCTGTATTGATCTTGAGGATTGCCCTGACCCAGGTGCAGGACCTTGCACTTGGCCTTGTTGAACCTCATGAGGTTCTCACAGGCCCACTCCTCAAGCTTGTCAAGGTTGTGCTCCTTTATTTTATTGCTTCTTATATGAGCTGTAGACACTTCACTGATCATCATGAGTACAGCATTCACTGGGCACTCTTAAAATGAAGCAGAACGATGATTCCCCTCCCTCGTCCCATGCTCTAATTTCACTGGCATTGGACAGTGCTAAAGCACATAAAGCAGCAGGGAAAGACAAACCATAAATGTATCAGTTCTCGAAACTGCAGCATTTCTGTTTTGAGTACGACTTTTCCTCAGTCAGAAGAGGTTACTAATTTGCTCCAGTACTGCGATGAGCAATTGTAGCCTTCTTTAGGTAGCACGTAATGTCCTTCAGCAATAGTCCCTCTGCACACAGGGGAGCTTCCTCTTGTTTGGGTTGAGGCCAGCTCCCACTCTCCAGGCCAAGGCACAGGCTTTCAGAGCTCACTGTTTCCCTGCAGCAACTCTTCTCCAGCAGCAACACTACCTTCCAAGCAGAGGAAAGCCAGCAACAGGGAGAGAGAGCATTTTCTACAAGGGAAATCCTTTAGTCATTCTCTGTAGGCTTCCGGAATAAGGATCCTTCTTTTTACTTTGTTTTGGAGAAACAAAGGAGAGAAGAAAAACAGCACCAATGCTCTGTGCCTAAAAGCACATTAAGAATTGTTAAGCTGATTTTAAATCCATGTGAATGCACGTGAATCCGCAATTGACTGGGCATTTTTAGAGGTACCAAAATCCATTTTTTTCTGGCCAGTTACACACATGGGTAACTAATAATACAAATTGCAGATACATTTTTGTATGTGCCCTTCAGCAAAGGAAGATCCACAAATAGCTCCTGTAGGTACCTCCGGTAGCAGCTGTCAGTTGGTCTCATGGCAAAAGAGCTTCCTTCTGTTATTTCATGCTGCAGAAACAGAAACTCTGCAGATAGATAAATCTTCTCCCTTAAGTTTTTCATAACTTCTTCTTCCTTCAGTGGCATGTACTCAGACATAAGCTAGAGAAATTATTGTAATTTTTTGCTGCTAGACAGTATTCACAATTGACTTAATTTTTTGGCTCTGATTTTTTAATAGCTCTGAATACAACTTTAAAATATATGGTAGTCTTAATAATATATTAGCTAACTTTGCACATGAGAATGGAAAGAACTTGCTGGGCTCTAGAGTCTGATTCTCTGCCTTTATGGGTAGATATGTCATATAATTCTTTTTAAAAATAAATAATCTAGATATTTCTTTAAAGGACTCATATGTCTCATTACTGTGGGAAAGTTGTTATAGAAGCTACCCTCCTAAAGGCAGCTTGTAACTGTCCAGTCCTAGGACATCCTTGTTCTTAAATCAGAAATTCTTTTTCACTGTTCATCTACCCAAAATGTATATAGACACTCTTTGTTTCATTACCTTCATTGTAAGTTCTAGAAATTCAGCTGACCTAGTAATGAACCCACCTCCTACCACATATAATTTTCTGCCAGTTTGTAGATGGGAAGAGAAACAGTCTCCTCTGGACAGAGGAAACACGAAGTGCTAGTCTATTGTACATAGCATTACAGAACACAGTGTATTACACTGATGAAGTTAACAAAGAACCATAGAACAGCCTGGGTTTGGAGGGGACACTTCTTGCCCTCCATGGATACTTCTCATGGAACCCCGCGCAGCTGGGCTCTGAGCATATTGAAACTGCCTCTTCTAAAATCCTGGGTCTTTGTCCTACTACTGGTCTTCAGTGTGCTCAGTGGGATCTTAAACTCCCCAGTGTTGTGATCGCTGTATCCAGGGCTAACATTGGTGGTTATGTTGTCAAGTCTTCTCGGTTTGTGAGCAGTATATGGAGCACTTGGTTTGTGAGCAGTAAATGGAGCAATGTGTTGCTCCTTGTCAGTACATCCAGCATCCGCAGGAAGCGGTCCTCAATGTGTTCCAGGAACCTCATGGACGACTTGTGCACCACCGTGTTTTTCCCAACAAGTGTCTGGGTAACTGAAGTCACCCATGAGGGCCAGTTTCTGTCAGCCCAAGACTTCCTTGAGCAGCCAAAATAAGGTTTTGTCAGCCTCATCATCCTGATACTGAACAAAAATATTTTCATTTAAAACTTTGACAACACTTTACCTATGGACAAATGCTACTCAGATATAAGCATTTTCAGTTCCGAATAAATATTAAAATTACCTATCTCCCACTTCCATTATGTTCAGGTATCTTGCAGAGAAACAAAAAATAGTGGCTTGTGCAACGTGTTTACATTTTTCTATAGTTACACAGAGATTTTGCATATGTCTAACTGCTGTATGAAATAACTTACTGTAAACTTGAGATGTTTGATGCTTTGACTCTAGAGTTACTCATCATTTTCTATATTTTTTTAAGAGCTTAATGACAATTCTGGTGTAGAAATAATGAATTACAGAAATTTAAATTAAAAAAACCCTAGAGAACTGCATAGAGACAGTATCTGTAAGTTCAAATAATGAATGTGAACTGTTTATCTAGTTATTTAATCGCACAGACTGTTTTAATTGTCCTTAGATAATCAATCTTGATTAGGTAATCTACCTTGATTATCATAAAATCTTTTTTGGACAACAACATTGCATAGATTAGGACAATGGGCTTCCTTTTAGGAAGCAAATTACAGATCATTTAAAACAGCTTTCATTCAAATATCCTTTTTCACTCCAAAGGATCCCCAAGTTATTTACAAATATTGTCTACACAGGAAATAAACAGAGAATGAAAGGAGTGCCGGCAAGATTACCAGGACTAACAGAAGACCCCTTCCAAAAAGATATTGTAGCATGCAAGTGAAATGCTGAAGCATACTGCCTTCGCTTTCCTGCACTTCGTTTTCATTACTCAGTGAAACACCAGCCCAAATTCTGGTTTAGGGACTGCAGGAAAACTTAAACTGATGTGACTCCTACAGCCACTGCATGTATATATCTCAGTGCACCATTATTTACCATTATCAGTCAAGATTCAAGAAGGGAATAACACGCAGCTTGTGAATAAAGCATTAAATTCACGTGAAAGGCACTTTAAGAATACTTGTTACCAGAACCTATTGGCCTACTATTGTCCGTTAGGTATTTCTGTATTTTGTCGCTGTTGCATATTTGTCTGCAAGAGTCCAGTAACATATTTACAGTGCCATAGTTAGGTGTTACACACACACACAGAGATACATATATATATATCCTCCCCTGAACTTCGTTTGGAGTTGTTGGGTCCACGGTCACACCAGAAAGTACCACATTGCCTGGGCTCTCCTGAGCTTTAGGAAAATGACAGCGTCTCAACCCTGTCCAAATTTCATTGCCACATTAGCAAAGATATTCTTGCTTGGGTGAAGTGGTGACAGTTTCCTTAGTCCATCGTTATATTACCAGCCGCAGCAACCAAAATTCGGAAAGCACACATCCTGGGCATGCTTGCATTAACTAGGTTTGTTCGTGACCTCCAGCCTTGTTCTCTGAGCGCTTTAGCACCCTGAGCTGCCCACAACTCAGCCTGCTTCTGAATTGCTGAAAGAAAAGACTGTATATGCCTGAGGTCTCACACTCTATTTAATGTTTATTTCTGCCTTTTACAGTCACCATCTGCCTCCACACCCTGCACACATGCAGAGATGTGGACACGTGAAAGTCTACGGCCCTTTCCTATTATTTCTTTACCTTTCAATGACTCGAAGTACAGTATTTAATGTCTATTTAAAGCCTGTGATTTGAAAAGATCATCCAGAATGACAGCTCATCTTACCACCACTGTCAGGGGCTCCCTGAGAGCAGTGGGGGCTCCCCATGGAAGGCCTGGGCAGCCAGGGCCTGTCCCATCCCCAGCCAGGTGCAGGGCAGCCAGGGGCACTGGGGCAGCCCCAGCCCCGGCCATTGGGCACCTCCCTGGGGACAGGGACAGGTCGAGGCCTGGACATGGGCCTGCGGGTGGGCCCAGGTCAGGGGGCCCGTGGCTGGGCAGGGCAGGGCTGTGGGGAGCTGGAGACTGGCCCTGCTGTGGTGTTGCTGGGGCAGGGGCTGATGGCACCAGGGGGCTGACATGGGGTGCTGGGGCCTAGGCAGGGTGGGGGAAGCCCCAGAGGCTGGGCAGGGACAGGCAGGGCTGTGGGGGCACTCAGGGACATTGCAACCACAACACAGCTTTCATTCAGAGGAAAAAACCCTCTAATCTACTAACAGTACTGTCTTTGCAAATCAAGTTTTCATTGGTAGTTTTGGGAATCCTGACCCACTGGCTGGCCTAGGAGCATGGCTTCCTACCCAGGCGCAGATAAGCCCTAACAAACCCTGCCCATCCCATGCTCCGAGGATGCTGAACTTGAGCCAGTTTTGACCAAAAAGGCTGTGCAGTTCAGCAGAGGTTTGTAACCGGCCAAACTACTGGTGTTGAAGGAGTGTGGCCCCTCCAGAGCCCAGCGCCATGCTGAGGAAGCCATCTGCCTCCGAGGTGGCCATGCAGCAGCCTGGAGCACAAGTGGGACAAGCTGGAGTTCATCAAGCCCCACCTAAGCACACCTGACATAAGTTACGGCCTGAAGTTGGATAGCTCAGCGTTTAGCTGGTTTTTAGATACTTCTGAACTAATATATTTAAGAGAGAAGCACATTTTACTGAGGCTCCTTGTTTTAATTAGCATTACAAAAAGCAATTCTGTAACTGACAGAAGAACTGACAGCATAACACTGCAATCCTTAACAAGTATTTTTTCCACATAACCCCAGGCCGCTAAGTGAACACATCAGAAGTTGTAAGTATGTTGTAGCTCTAAAATCCTAATGTTTGGCATTGATTTAGAAATGCCTCCTGCACATTAAAGGATATAGGGTTTTGCTACTTGCAAGCACTACATTCCCCTGTATTGTAGTCATAAATGGATCAAGTCATGCTTTTGCTTTTAATGGATAGATCTCCTCTTTTGAAGCAATTTCCCCTGTGCTTTCATGCACATGGTGCATCGCTCTGCATGGTGGAGTTAGCGGAGCTGGCATGCACAAACTGGATTTCTTTCAGGTGAAATTAAACTGAAAGATAAACTACAGGACCACACCTAAAATACTCCAGCAGCTCCAGCATTCAAGTCTCTGGGAGCAGTCTGAAGCTAGTCTGAAGTAAAAAAACAGAAAAATCTCTGAAGTGTGTTGTGAAGTTGTAGCACCAACTGCTTCATGCTGCAGTTCCAGCATGTGATGTGTGCCTTGGTCCCTGATCTTTGCTAATTCAGACAGAGCCTATGCAACCTTATAGTTGGGGTTTCGACCAAATTTCACCCTTTGCTTTAAGGATGCAAAGATACTTTTCATACAGAAGTGTGTAGCATGATATATTTAGAATTCATATTTCCACACAGCATAATGCAGGTTGTATGTAATTTTCCTCTTGTAAAATGGCCTTACACTATGCTATATTCTACTGCCTTGCCATCTCATATGACTGTTTCAAAGAACACAATTCATGGTCTATTATTTCCCATTTCAGGTTCCTTTCTGCATTTATCTTTTATCTCTTTCAGTATTCCTCATACTATTTCTCAAATTACAAACAAGAGACTACCGAGTGACTAGTATATTACTTTCATCAGTAAGGAAGCATGTAAAATTTGGTAGATAACTTCCTGAAGAAGGCGGGATGAATGTTCTGTAAGCCCTTTGGCACCACACACTGGCTGAACTGAGAGTTTAGGGTGACATAATACATTTTTCCATGTAAATGCAAGGAAGAAAAAAACACAAAGGAATCTAGGTTTCATCCATGTTGTCACAAGGTCTGGTAAATGCATTAGCTAAGGGCAGTGATTAATGCAGCACTCATGTAAATGAAATGTGCTGTCAAAGTCATTTTAGTCTTAGTCCAAGTATAACTTCATCATCAGCTGTTGGTCACATGTCACTTCCTAATTTTGGTTATTTGTCATCCATATGCTCACTAACATATTAACTACTCTACATTATCACAATAATGCATTTTTTTTTAATACAAATGCATCAGTGTTTTCATAACACCACCAGAAGATTTTCCAGTGGCAATGTACTTCTCTTCAGATATGATCTCATGACAAAATTATTTCTGACTTGCTGCCACATACACCTCTAGGTCATATATGTATTTTTCTTAATGGGTGAGCATAAATTCTACCGTATGGAAAGAAGTAAAATATGTGTAATAGGGAGGAAAACACATCCCTTGATGGGACTGAGGCAGGAAAAAGAAATGTTCAATTACTGCCCTCTCTCCCCTTCCTCTCATTTATCTTTGTTCTTTTTTTCATATAATTATATATGACAGACAAATGAAGTAAAGCTTTTCTAAATAACTCATATTGCACCAGCATACAGGAGGAACAAAATAAGAGACATCATTTACATGATACTTAAAAACAAGAGCTCAATAAAATATAACTAGTCTCATAGAACATGGAATGGGAGCCATTCCAGGTCTAACTTTCTTGAAAAGACAGTACACCGAAGTAAGGTTATCTTCAGAAGTCACAGAGGGCTCATCATGTTATTTGCCTCCATTACCTTGGCTGAGACACCAGTGACCACCTCCCTCCACCTTGTGCCCATTGCCATTCTTCAAGAATCCTTGCAGAATGCATCTATTTGCTTGTCAGGCTGCAAAGACGTTTTGAAAACACCAAATTCATAGTAGCTGTTTCCAAACTGTGGGATAACTCTCTGTGTGCTTGGTTCCAGCAAGAATACTGTGAGTGCAGTATAAGCACTTAAATGGCGAGACCAACCTTGCAGTTTAATACATTCCCCTTACTTGGCTACAAAGAACTCCTCTGGAGGTCGAAATTTCCCTTGGGGAAAAAAAACCCAACCAACAAAATAACACAGGGATCCCAGAGCTACAGCTCAATAGTGTTAATGAATAGCAAAGCACCTGGCAAAACATTGGCTGGAACAGCGGAATCTGGTATGTGTGGGGGAGCATTATTGTTATTTTCTCACCAAGCCTTATTTCAAACAATGTTTAAATCAATCAAACTATTTATATGATTCCCCAGCTAACTAGATCATTGGCTGAGATTTCTGTGCAAATTTTGCTTCATAGCATCATTGCTGTGACAGAAATTGCTGCTACTAAAAGGGGAAGAACCAGGATATGCAAGTGTTGCTGCTATAAACAGCACGGCAGAGGAACGGAAGGCTTGTTTTGAAACTACATAAAGATTGTTTTGCCACATTAGCACCAACTGGAGGTGCAAAAGCTCCTGACCTCTAACAACTGAACAGTTTATTCAGTCAGGTGCCTAAAAAGAATCAGACATTAAAATCTGCAAGTATTTAAATTTGGGGATTGTTTGGGATCTCTAATAATAACCCACCAGATATTTGCAGTCATGTGAAATGGCTCAGCCATGTCAGACGGACTGTAATGGCTCACTGGCATCAGTCTGCGTTTCTGTTTGTGTACTCAGATTTGCCTAAAGAATATACTGCATGGAACTTACAGAAAGAAACTGGTTAGAGGAGTCAGATTCTGGAGGAAAGCCAAGGAACATTTTTATCCACAGAAAGTTAGATTCCTAAGTAAAGTCGCAAAATCTGGGCAAATATGGATTATTCTAAGAACTGGATTAGCATAAGAACTGTGGAGTTCCTTTGTACGATGTCTTTACACCAGCACAATACATAAAGCTGTAGCTGTGCTTGCATTTTATATCTGCAGATGGTTGAAAGGCAGAAAGGTTATGTCAATTTCTCTATTTACACATATGAGTCCAGTACTTACACTGAAAATAAATGGAGGATTTAGACTCAGAACCCCTGAAAAAAATTGCATTCCACAAAAAGGTCTTATTAAGAAAGTCCTAGGCCCTCAGAATTTAGGTATTCAGCAGTGCTGACTGCATCTTGTAAAACCTAAGGCAGAAGTGCTCTTTGTAAAGTCAGTCTGTCCTGTTCTTGAGCGGCCCCTTAAAGCTATGGCCAAACTAATTTTAAAAAGATAACTCATGTAACAGATTTATAGTTCACATAAAGTCACATATGCACAGTTATAGGAACCACTTGAAAGAAAAGATTCACTATGATTTTTCTACACTAGATTATTAAAAGTCATATATTAATATAAAAAAGAGAGCAAGAAAGAAATGAGAAATTTGTTTGAAACCAAACCTGCAGATATTTGTACTAATCTGCAGAATCAATCATGGGGAAGGGGTAGATTTTATGAATGAAGAACGAAATATACGCTGTTTTAATAGTGAACATTTTGTATTGGCATGAGAAATATGGCATAATTGTTTTCTCATATGCTCAGGAACAAGCCGCAATTGACTCCACTGAAAAAAGTACAGTAAGTTGGAAGAACAAAATGAAAACTATTTCAGAAGAGCAGCAGTAGCTTTCAATTGCTCCCTGACTAGACAACACCTTACTTGTTATTTAGGCATTATTATAAGCCTGCCAAGAACAAATGGTCCAAGAAGGTCATTCCTTCTTTAAGGCCAGTTTGGCCTTTCTCCTGTACTGAACCAGTGGGTTTCATTTTATAATGAAAAGCAGTCCTGCAAAACTGCTTAAAAGCATTGGTTCCTGGTGTGTGCTTCAGTCTAGACTGTCTTGTCTACACAGAACTGCTAGAACATGTCGGGTAATGGCCTTTTCAGAGACTCACAGAGTTGTATGACAATAGGGACCATTACATCATCTAATCTGATCTGCAAGATATCCAAAGACCTTACATTTCATCCACTTATTTCTGCATTAAGCCCAATAATCTATTTGGCTAAAACTTTTGTTTCAGAAAGGCGTCCAAGCTTGAGGTGAACATGTTAAGAGAGAAGTCTATGCCTTCTTCAATAGTTCGTTGCAATCTGAGATCAAAAATCATAGAATCATGAAAACATAGAATCTTTATGGTTGGAAGAGACCTTTAAGATCATCAAGTCCAACCATTAACCTAATGCTGCCAAGTTACTACTAAACCATGTCCCTCAAATGGTGGCTATTTCCTGTTCGCAGATGTCTATCCAGATCCTGCTGCCACCACTGGTATTTGTTAAGTCTTTCACCATAAATATATTAGTGACTCCAATATTCATTATCCCCTTGCCCCTAGAGAAACCTGCATATTTGTGAGGAATGACCTCTTGGTACATTCTTTAATCAAGTCTTTTTAAGCCTCTCACTGTAAATGGTGTTCTGTGATCCTAAAATTGTTTTTCTGTACCTCTTTCCTTGTTTCAAAAGTCCTTTTGAGAAAGTAGATACCAGAACAGTGTTCCAGCACTCCACTACTCCTTCTTTGTGTGTATAAACTCCATGATCACATATCCTCCTGCTATACTATCATTCTGGGAATTCCTGCCAAGTTAAAAGGACACTATCACTAGCCCCTTTTCACAGCCACTCTTTCCAGGATATGCTCCCTGTCTGATACAGCTTGCCTTTCACGGTCCAGTATGTGAATGCCCTGCCTTTGTCGAAGGGACCCAGCTTATCAAGCAATCCAAAGTCTAGCGTAGGACTGTCTTGTCTTGATGATTATTTCGTCTTCTTCAGTCCTTGGAGCAAATGTGTTCAGCAGTAATTTTTAGATCTAAGGCAGGTATTTATAAACACAAGTCTTAGAATAACATTTCCTCACCAATGACTGCTTTATTTATAATAAGCCAGTTAGTCTATTCTTAACCCATTTAATATATGCTTTGCTGGTATTGTGGAGTATTTACTTTTAAAATCAGAATTCAGTCTACATTATATAATGCAGAGCCTTTCAAAGCTATACATAGATTGCAATCCTCTAATTACCATCACCTCCCAAACTATTAATTGCAAAGGAAAAGGTCAGGTTCATTTGACAGCTAAAGTTAGTGTAGCTAGCCTAGGCTCACTCAGGTCAACCTTCCTGTGCAGTTTAGAAATCACCACTACATCACCACTTGCCTACTTTTTTGAAACTTCCCTGGTATTATCAGTATATATTTTAAAAGCATGGCATTAGGCCAAAGATTTCTTTTGTCACCTATTCAAGCACTCAGTCAATGCAGCATTCAGTTCAGGACAGACAGAAGGTACGACGTCTCTGCATAATTATCTCATCCAGTTTGCATAATAACTAAGCTGACTGTTTGTAAAGAGGCCATAGATGAGCCGTGCTTGAGAGCTGTTGGTCCTCCAGCATCTCCCATATTTTCTGCGCGTGCTCAGAACTGGGCACTTCCCCTACTACCATCACCCCACGACTCACATGGATCAGTTCATCAGCTGCAGTATGGACAATTAGAAGTTGTGTCTTCTAGAGGCCTAAGCCCACAAGAAGTACGAAACCAAGCACATACCACTAATGAGGAAACGGTAATTGAAACAAAGTCTAACATGCAGTCTCTGAGCTGGATGCCAGTCACTCAAATGGTGCCCACGGTGAACACAGACACGCTCAACAAGCCCAGCATCGAGCAAATCCTCAGCTTTCTCTGGATCCACCTCCTTATCCACAGGCTCAGACTGCAAGGAAGCCAAAAAGACTCTTGCCTCCCTCCTTTGCTTCATTTCCAGCAGCATTAACACACCCGGCACAGAGCAACTGCTTTCCTCTGGCCCTGCTTCAGGAACAGGGCTAGTGTCATTGCAGCTGACTGGACCCAGTAGGTGGGAATAAACCTTTCCCCACAGCTGCGGTAGGTTAAAGTTACCCTTTCTTCTCCAGGGCACCTATAGTCAGGGCTGTAAGTGCTAGGGCTATGGGTGGTACTCCAGCTACAGGAGGTGCTAGGTCTATAGGCGGTGCTCCAGCTATACACAGTGCTCCACACACTGAGGTTTGGGCTGTTAAGACTCCCCCCTCCCACTCTTATCAGACAGCCTGTGCCAAGAAGTGAGGGGTAAACAGGGTTCAGGCCACTCATTCACACTGGGCCTGCGTCTGTTCCCATTTTGTTTTCCTTTGCTTCAGCCTAAGCTGAAGCGAAGCTGTTGATGTGTATGGCAGGAGGCAATGAAAGGTGACTGTTTCAAGGAGGAATTCTTTATAGCAGATGTTTTTTAAATAAAGTGGGGTTTTTTTTCATCTAATGCTTTTAGCAAACTCTAAGGAAGTCAAAATCTGTTCTGAATATATAAAAACCCAGCTTTGTGAAAAGATGTATTTATCTTCTGATTCTTTTTTACTTGAGATATAATTTGGGGATTTTTTTTCCTATCTTTTAACTACAGGGGTGTTTCAAAAACAAGATTTACTGGCTTCTAACGTTTCTTACCTAAGGAGTCAGATAGCAATTAAGGGTTTGTTGGAAGAGGAAAATGTTATTTTATAAGCAGGTTTTTTTACTCCACAGAAGAAAACAAATTAATGAGAGAAAATGGAACAAAATCTCTCCAGTTACTGTATCGTATTGAGAGATAATAAATTTCTCGACTGCCTAATAGTTGATATCTACTCTTCATTTTTAAAGAAGGTTCTCATATATGAGGTGGGTTGAGCTCCCCTGGAATCCCTAAATCCCCTGCAGAGCTACTACCAGAGAGTCCTACTGTGAATTCTGTCGGAGGAGCACAGTGCTGCAAAACCCCAGTGATGGTAAGAAGTGTCCTAGCACCAGGTGGCTGCGAGTGGCATCACTGAGAAATGTAAAACAAAGCCCGTGGAGCATCTAAAGTCTTCCTTTTGCAAGTGCTATGGCATTTCAAACTGCTTCAGGAAAGTGAATTAATTTAGCCAGAAAATCAAGTGGGGATTTTAGTTCCGCAAAATATATAACAACTCAAATTATAATATACCCAGTACATCAGAACCAGTACTCTTCAGACTGATGAATGAACAGAAACATGCATAGGCTGAAATTAGAAGACATTCATATAGAACAAACCCTGAGCCCAGGGATTCCACCTAAAGCCCTGCACACCATTTATGTCTCTAACGAGTTAAGGAATCCATTAGAAAGTATCTGAGCTGTCTGCAACAGATTTTTTTGACCTGCGATTGTTTTCAGTAGGGGACAAATTTTATTAGTTTACATTAGAAAGATCTTCTGAGTGGCAAAGGATATACATAACCATCCTCCATTTCGTGCATTTTGTTTCTGCTGTATACATTCAAAAGAAGTTGCCTTAGAACTTGTCTAGTTTGCAACTTATAGATGCTTTAATTACAGGGCATAAACCTTCAGATAAGTTTAACCAAGAAACTGAGTTTAACCTTGAGACACTGCAGTGATATACTACTCCACATACCATATTTTAATTATATCACCAGATGGTTAGAAACCAGCCTAACTGTATTTTAAACACCTGCCTATTCCGAGATGCTGCATTCTTGCCTACAGATAAATTCTCTCAAAGGATTTTAAAACGCATCACAAAAATGGCTATCACAATCACAGAGTTTCGGACTGCAAATTGCAAAGCAGAGATGACGAGGGCAAGGACTCATCAAAAATCCCACCAGCCTTATGAAAGTAGGCTTTTTAAAGTACGTGTGTACTTTAATAAGTAGTTCAGGCTACCTAATGCATAGCTAGGCTTCAGCTTTTCAGCTTTAGAGAATACTTGGGCTCACTGGTGCAAACTTAGCACTCGGGTTGAAGTGAACCCTGGTATTCAAATACGTTGGCAGAAGACTGTTTGCAAGCAATCGAGGTAATTACACGGTTTTGATTCACCTCTTGCCTGGGAACTGCATTCTGTTAACTTTACTCCGTCTGAGCCGTTGTGTTGAAAAGAAAGATGGAAGAGCCTCTGGATCCTAAAAGCAACAAAGCAGAGTTATTTTCTTTGTAGATGAGGGCATTTTTACTTGCTGGCCAATGCTGTATTCCTCTACCCTCTAGTGGTGAAAAACACACTCTCAGAAAACAACTTCAGCAAGTTTTAAAAACATCACCAAGATTTTAGCCAAAAGATAGTTAAGCATTTGAAAGTTCTTAGTGAAAGATAAAATGACTTTTTATGTTGAAATGAGGTACCGAAGCACTTGAGGCACCAAAATGTAACAGGACCGAAGTGTCCACGTTAACAAACCCAGTCTGGAATGGGGGCTGCAGCGAGTGAGAGTGTGCATTAGTAACAGAAAATGGGGCATGGGTCCAATAACTGCTCGTTACTTCTTTCATAGAGTATTTTAACTAAGAATCTCAGTTTGAAAGTGTAATGTGTATGCAACATGTTGTTAGCAGAGGCAGAAGAAGTTAAGGTTTATGCAAGGAATGCGGCTTCTAAGCGGATCGTTCAAGCATATGTTACAGTTCAACCCATTAAACGAAAAATGCAAATTTGATTTCTATATTAAAAAGCTTGTTTTCCTGAAGATTTTGTGCAAGGCTTTTGTCCATTCATCAGGCTGAAGAGTATTAGTTCTGATGTGCTGGGTATATTCTAGTTGGATTTATTATATATTTTGCATAATTTAAATCTCTACTTGACTTTCTGGTTAAATTAAGCAAACAAGCTGACATAACTGAAATAACTGCCATGCACATGCTGTATATCCAAAAATGTGTTAAAATACTTAAAAAGTATAGAAACACACAAATAATTTTATTTTAATAGCTTGTCCCTTACTTTACCTGCTTCAGTTGTTGCCCTTTTAGATAATTTCTGTCTTAGAGTTTATAGTATGTTGCATGAAATGCAATAGAGTTTAGCTGATTGTTAATATCAGAGTCTAAAGAATGAATAATAAGATTTCCTTACTGGTCTGAGCATGTGGAAGCTGTCAATACACTGTGGATCACAATTGCTACATTAATGAATGCCTGAAACTTGCACGTAAAAGTAACACAAAACACTGTTCATATAATCTTCTCTTCATTACAGGAAATTGTTTGGCTATGGTAATTAGCATTTCTTCAGATACATTTTCCATACTTGTTAAAAACCTAGTTAGCTCTGTAGCATAACAAATATTCTCCTAATTACTGCATCTGGACCTGTTTTCACTGCTAATAATCTGCTTTTAATTTTCTTGCATGCATAGATAGCTAGATAGCTAGACAGCTACACATACACATATATACCATAATGAAATATATATGAAAAATAAATCATTCTAATAAATGCATAAGAAATGTAAACTAATTTAGAGTTGCTAAGACGTAATTTCCCTACTGCAGAGTCTGTAAAGGACTGAATAGTTGTGTCATTCAAAATCCCATCTCTGCAGCCTTCTGGGCGGGCTCCAGAAACAACATGGGGAACTGCAGACATCAGAGCTGAGTCTTCTGAAGTCAGTGACATTTCCAGTATTTTTCTGTTTGTCTAAAATCCCTATTTTTATGTCTGTCTAAAAGAAGTTGAGCTTCAAACCCTAGGATGATTCTCTTCTTTCTTAATTATACTAGAAGAGGACAGATGAAGTCAGAGAGAGGAAAAAGAGATTTATGTGGCCCCAGTGATGGCAGATACAGAAGCCCATGTCAGTAGACATAGCAGGGTCAGGTCCCAGACATTTTAGCGAGCACTGGGACAGGCAGCCCAAGCTCTCTGAAACACCAAAGGGTCTCCCCACACAGGGGTGTGTGTAGGAAGAGAGAGCTGGAGAAAAGGCTCTGCTCAGGGAGCACGTGAATCTCCAAGTCTTCTGCAGCCAAGTGAGCATTTACGATTAGTAAAGACACTGAAACAAGGGGGCTTGGGTCAGGGTGTGGTGTGGGGCTGCGGTGGGGCAGGAAGGGGAAGGGTTTGCAGGGGAAAGAAATCTGGAAATTAACGAAGAGCCTGCAGCCTCTTTGGGTCCTTGGTAAACCTGGAGGTAGAGGTAGCCCATATTGCTGATGATCAAAAGCTGGGAGAGCCTCTAGAGACAATCATTGACTTTGGCAGCACAGCAGAAATCAAGTACCTGGTATTGCTGAGCACTTATGGTTGGAGACCAGTTAAGTTATAAAACTGCAGGGGAAACTCTTGGTTTGTTTAATATTTTGAAACCAGCCAGTGTCTGTAACACAATATGGGTAGGAAGGAAGTCTGCAGTTTGTGGGAAATCTGAGCTGCTTCATTGGTAAACCCAAGCTGGTAAATTCCAGGATAAATCTAAAAATAAAGAGACTTTTAAATGAGTGCTATAGTTAGTAAATATGTGCCATATAAAATACAAGGAAATTTTACTTGTTTTCTGAAGAAGGATTTTGCCAAGTATTAGAGACTTGTTCATTTTAAAAATGAAAGAGAATACTAGTTCTGCTTCTGAAAAATCTGCTTAATACAATGCCAGCTGTAAAGTCACTACTTAAACTTCTGTAACAAGAAAACGAAAGAGAATTCACGCTTTCAAAGACATTTCTTAATGACTCAACAGATATATATAGAAGGAGCAAAAGATAAAACTTTCTAATTACATTTGTGGGTATATCCTGTAGTGATGACCTTCCCCAAGCTACACTAGCAGTAGAATTTAATTCACTGGCCCTTAAAAAGGGGGTCTACAGTACTTAATTACAAACCACAAAAAGCCAAGAGGGAGGGAATGGGTAGGAAATTCAGACATATTAAAATAAAATGTACATATGGGGGAAAAGGAATTAAATCTATAACTTTATAAACTGATAGGTAATTGGCATAGAGAGAGCGAAATCTAGTTCTCAGCATTTTTATAAGGCTACATATGCTATAGTATTTGCATTCCAGATCACAGGATGTAAGGTACAACCAAAAATTCGAAGGATATTTTGATATGTTTGTCTACTCGCCTCCCCCCAAGCCTACAGATGTTTGTGACAGTGTGCTCCTCCCCACCCCCAACGTGACCTTTATCTCCTGTAACCCTGCCCAAGCGATAACCATCTGTGGTGGTCATAATGGGTGCATCTAGTTGTGATGGCTGCATCCGGCTCAAAAGTGGTTTCAGGGAGACAGATAACAGTACAATAGCCAAGGGCTAACTTGAGCAATGCGCCCACCTCACCACAATACTGGTACTGTGGTCAATATGCAAATATGACTAGAAGTCAATCGTCTTACCCCCATAAATAGTGAACAGCCCAAGAGCCCATTGAGCTCTCCTGCATGGCAGCGAGCTGCACACCAGGATCTCCCCTTGAGTAGGGACGCCTCTCGAAGTTACTTCTTGAAATTAAGAAATTTGTTGCCACAGCAGATCCTCGGTAAGTGATTTATAACATGCTAAACTTTGAAATCTTAACTGATATAAAGGATTGATTGCACATGTATAATCCTTTAGACATAAACCGTTGACTAAGTCTGGGACTAGGATTGGATCCAGCCGCACATAAACTCTACTCTGAGAAGGAGTTTAGAAAGCAAGGGGGTCCTTTCTGAAACCTTGACTCAACAGGACAGTCTGCCCAACAGTTCTGTCTGACCTTGTCCTCTATGCAGTAAATAACCAAGTGTGCCTTGCCGTCGATTCTTGTTAAAACACTGTCACATTTACTGTTAAACTTTGTTAAATCCCTGTTTGATATCAACAAATATTTCGCTGCTTCTCTCTACAAGGGAAGTGCATCACTCCATCTGCGAAAATGTTGAAGTGAGATGTTAGAAGAAGATACAGTACATTCATGACTGAAAAGCATGAGGCCACGTCCATTTTCAGAGCACTTAAATGGCACAATGATGGAATACAGTATCGGCCAATCAGTCCTGCTGAAGATGCATTTTGTACCAAAAAAAAATCACTTCCAGCATTTTGTTTGTTTTAGCCATTTCTTTCCCACCACACACTGGCAAAACTGCATTGCACACCCTTGACCAACATAGCTAGGCCAGCAGAAGTCTGTAGTGCAACTTTGGCTTAAGAATGCCATTGATATAAAAACATTTCAGACCTCCTAATCCACGTTTTTGTTCTATGCAGACCATCACAGCAAAGCTGTTTCTTTGTGGCTTCATTAGGAATGTTCCCACTATTGATTTCTGGGGCAAAGCTGCATTCCCTGAGAGTGCAAACAATATTCCTGTGGTGAACCCGCACGTCTCCTTTCTGCAGTACTGGAGCCATTCGGGTGCTCAACTGTTGTAATCGCAGTGGGCAATTTATGTGACTTGTGATTTTAAATAGGCAAGAGGACCTCGTCTCTGAAGTCAATCCTCAGCTCTGAATGACAAGTAGTTCTCCTCAAGCTTGTAATACAAAAATACTGTTTAAAAGGGCTTTGATTTAGCAAGAACTATTTTTAATGCTCTGTATTTACAGGTCAGTGTTATCCTTTTTTCTCTCTGTTGTTTCTTCAATGGTGACAATTACAATTAGTAAGCTTGAAATTAAAACGTGTCATGGCTTTTGCAATACTAAACTCAGAAACTGCAGCTTGTGACAGTTTCAAGAAAAATACTGATGATCGATTTAAGTTGACTTGTGAACTGTAGTAACAAGGAGCAAAATGACTATAAATGTAGCACAGTAACCATTACTAAAATGTACTCCAGGGTCTCATTTTGACTTTGCTAATTGTAGCTGTTTGCAGACAAACGTAAGTGTAGTTCTGTCGCCTGCAAGTCATATGTAATCTGTATGCAATACTAGCTCTATGGTATGGCTCCCAGCTTTTTAAGGAATCTCAAAACCTTTTACCTTTTAAGACTGCATATGTCGGTGGATACTGAATTATAGATTTCCTCTGTCATGGGTTTAAATGATCACTTTCCAGTAGACAGGAAAATTGACCTGAATATGGAATACTCGAAGTTGTTCAGCTGTTTATTTTACTGGAATTTTAGATAATGTCCAATTATTAATACCCATTATTATTAATTGCTAATTAATAAGCAACAGAAACTAAAGCCTCCTACACTTCACCTTGAATATCTTTGATAAAGTGTATTAGCACAAAGGCATTCCTGACTTCATACTACTCGAGTTTATAAAAACATTGAAAATCTGTGACACTCTGTGAGTGCCTTATCTAATCTTTATTTAGTGACACTGATGGCTTGTGGTTTTTCACTATGTTATCATATAAATTATCATGCTAGTAAAAATATTTTGCAAAATTCTCATAGCAATTTTTCTAGATAGCCTCCACCTGTGTGAATGTATTTAGTCTCAGCGTCAGAAAACAGTCTGAAACTAAATACTGCAGATTTTTAATCAGCCCCCTGTAGTTGGAATAGCACCCCACTGAGACTATAGCTCTTGGTGTCTGCAAGAACAGCTGCAGTGCTGGAAAACTCATAAAGCAGCAGAACATGGGATCAGGTAATACTTTCAGATCCTCATGCACTATTGTGCTTTATCCCAGACTCTTACAGATTTAAGCAGTTTTAAAGGGTAGGGGTTTTAAGAACATGTTAGATATGCGCCTTGTTTCCACAAGCTATTAAAATCCGTTTTGTGTCTTTTATAGGTTGTTAGAGAAAATCCATGATTTTTTTCAGATCTCTCCACTCCGTATTGATCTTATTGCTTGTGAAACATTCTTGTTTTGGTTTGGTTTTTAATACTGTCAATGTAAATTTTAGTCTAGCAGCCTCACCTGCCTAAAAACTGTTCTAAATCTGTTTTGCTCTTCTTTTCCATTGGGGAGAAAAAAAAAAAAAAAAAAAAAAAATATTTAAAAAAAAC
>VFFE01007612.1:77492-106028 GCA_008921705.1 Burhinus oedicnemus
ACTTCATACTACTCGAGTTTATAAAAACATTGAAAATCTGTGACACTCTGTGAGTGCCTTATCTAATCTTTATTTAGTGACACTGATGGCTTGTGGTTTTTCACTATGTTATCATATAAATTATCACGCTAGTAAAAATATTTTGCAAAATTCTCATAGCAATTTTTCTAGATAGCCTCCACCTGTGTGAATGTATTTAGTCTCAGCATCAGAAAACAGTCTGAAACTAAATACTGTAGATTTTTAATCAGCCCCCTGTAGTTGGAATAGCACCCCACTGAGACTATAGCTCTTGGTGTCTGCAAGAACAGCTGCAGTGCTGGAAAATTCATAAAGCAGCAGAACATGGGATCAGGTCATACTTTCAGATCCTCATGCACTATTGTGCTTTATCCCAGACTCTTACAGATTTAAGCAGTTTTAAAGGGCAGGGGTTTTAAGAACACGTTAGATATGTGCCTTGTTTCCACAAGCTATTAAAATCCGTTTTGTGTCTTTTATAGGTTGTTAGAGAAAATCCATGATTTTTTTCAGATCTCTCCACTCCATATTGATCTTATTGCTTGTGAAACATTCTTGTTTTGGTTTGGTTTTTAATACTGTCAATGTAAATTTTAGTCTAGCAGCCTCAACTGCCTAAAAACTGTTCTAAATCTGTTTTGCTCTTCTTTTCCATTGGGGAGAAAAAAAAAAAAAAAAAGAAAATATTTGAAATAAGCTCTGTAAATTCTGGTATGTACATAAATATTCACACACGTTAGGCTATCACTACATTCACTGCAGTAGAAGGAAGAGAGGACAAGAGACCACCTGCCTGTTATTAAGCATTTGACTTAAATGCGGCTACTAAAATGTAGCATCCATACAGACTGCCATGGATGCATACGTGGCCTGCGTTCTCCAGAGAGGTCAACAGCCGGAGTGATGATAAGGTGCTTAGGGGAGGGGTGTGCCTCTAGAGCAGCATACAGAGAAGTGGCCACCTCAGCCACCTCTGTGGGACAACACAAGGGCTGTGCTGTCCTGACTGGAAGAAGCCATCAAAAATAAAAAAGAAGCTGTAAACCTGCGACAAAAAAAGTGCACGACCAAGGGCCTTAGGAGTCTGAATTAAGCACACTCTTGTGCAGGCAAGCACAAGAAGAAGACGACTGTATTTTTTCCATTGAAGATTATCTATAGCAGTTTTTCCTGAGCTGGACAGAGTGGTCTTGGCCCTTTTACTCTATACCTTATAACTATAAGGTATTCTGAAGACAGTTAACATCCATCTCTCTTATCAAAGGTGGGATTCCTGAACAGGAAATCCAGAGCCATGGTTCCTGTTCTAAGTGCTCTTTATATACCTTACTCACAGCTTTTAATTAAAAAATCCACCAAAAACCATGGGATCGAGATCCAGAAAAAAAAGGTTTCCCTTTTTTAGCTAAGTTCCCATCCCACTCTGCTGAAGAGTTGGATCATGCCTATAAGCAAGTATCTGCCCCCAGCCGTTTCTGCTGGCCAAAGTAGGCTGTTATGCTTAGACAGCACAGTTAATTGTTTTCCAAAATGGAAACACACACAGATTTTTAGATTCCCTTGAGAGCTTAGATGGCGTGTGAGTAATCTGAATCCTTCTCTGAGACTTGTGAGCAGCAGCCTTCTAAGTCAAGCTTCAGGCAGGAATTGGGGCATCTGAATTACTGCTTTACCCCAGAACAGGAGTGCACTTCTGAAGTGACTCTCCCACTCACCCCCACTTACTGCACTTTGGCTAACACTGCAGAGCAGTCCTCAAGCACATGAACCAGGTTCCTTCCTGGTGTCACAAACCTGGATTACATGCTCCGGGAAATCAGGTAAGGCTCTGCAACTGCTCGTGGGTATTTAGGCCTTGAAGACCTAGTGTAAATCAGAGTTCAAAGAACTAACACCATTTTACATTATTGTGCGATGAGTTTTAGAAAGGTGGAGTGTGAATCAAATGTTCTCTGAAACAAGATTTAAAAAATAAATTAGTCGCTAGAGGGAGCCTCTTTATCATCATATCCAAGTATCAAACTGCTGCTCACTTGGGCCTTCGACTCTTAGATGTTGAAGTGCTTTAGTAAGGTCAGTAAGTGCTACTTCCTTCAGTACTTAGTTTAAAGAAAAGGAAGGTAAAAGACAAGAGTAAGCGAGACTCCTGCAAAATTCCACATTCAGTCCACATTCCAAATAAATACAGACTTTCTAAAGATTTCCCCACAAAAACCAGGTAGAGCTAGTTAGTGCAATGGCTGGGAATGGAATTAGCTTTGCCTAGACCTTCTGAAGATCTTTACATGGCATCAGTGAGGGGGCATTCGCCTTTCCCTCCTTCAAAGATCAAACACCAAAATGAACACTCGCTGTCATTATGAGAGGAATGCCTTTAGACCACAAGCACTACCCTCCCTCCTTCATCTTCACCAGACCATAGCTGTGCCCAGGCGGTAATTCCCAGCAGCCCGATTTCAACGAGTGCTACTTAGAGCAGTGATCTGGTCTAGCTCTCTCTGTGTTAGAAGAAGTCTACGTACAAAACAACGAAGACGTGTTCCTGCAGTGTAACTGTAGACATGCATTCAATTTTCTGCTACACTCTAAATTTAGTAAATTACATAGCAGTTGTAGTTTGTGGTTCTCTGTTACAAATACTATAGAATTTGCAAGAAGTCCTGGAAAAACACAAGGAGAATAGGAGAGCTGTGGAGGAGACTCCAGCCGCAATAAGGGCTCTCCCAGTCAGCAGGGCCTCGCTAGGATTGATTGCATCCTGGACAGAAAACCCAGCACCTCAGAAGGTGCTTTTCTTTTAGAAAACACACAGCAGCAGAGGGCATCAGACAACAAGAAATCCTACGTACCTTAATGAATCCTGACGCGCCAAAGACACAGTGAAGGGGAATGGGAAATGGAAAGGTACGGATTGACATGCTATAACATGGGTGGTGATAAGGAAGCAGGCACTGAGAGAAGGAAGACCAGACACATCACCTCTCCTGTGTGTGCTGGCTGTAGCCACTCCAGCATGGAAATGCTGGGGTGGGAGAGAGCAGGGGAGGGAACACCTGTGGTGCTGTAACTCGCCTGAGAGGTGCTCCGCTAGCAAACCAACCTCAGCACTGCAATTGGTGATGTGCCACCAACTCGTAACAACATCTCCCTTCTCTTTTAACCTATGAAAACACAGCAAATTCTCTGTTAGTAAAGCAAGATGGCTGTTAGATAGTATCTCGTGCTCTCCCAAAACACTCGGTACAACAGGACTCAAACAAGAAAAATCAAGAAATAAAGCATTAGCCAGCATGTAACTTTAAATTGTCCCTTTGAGTGATGACTAGGAAACACGCAGCACTCTGAAGTGAAGCCAAATGACTCATTTTCTGCAATAGCAAGTTCAGGTCTCTTGCTGGCATTTCCTCCCCACACCCTAAAACTGTTTCTCACTGTGTGTGCAGAGATGACCTTGTTATCGCAGCAGGCACTCGGGGCTGCCATAAAGTGAAGATATTCACTTAATTTCTATTTCTACAGACAAAGAATCGCTGCTTTGTAAGTACAGTAATTTTCTGTTTTCCTTGGTGGAAAAGAGGAGAGGTTCATGGGGAATTATTAATAGTGCCTTTCATCGGAGTGTCTCAGACTTGAAGGAGGTCCTGCCCTTCCCTTGAGAAACTGCTGCTTGGGCAGAAAGCATTTTAGCTACATCTGTGGTGTTCCCCAGCTCAACCCTCACGCGTGCGTGAATGTCATCGTTGTGCAAACAGCAGTGAGACGTGCAGCTTAAGAGTCTCTGGGATAAGTTAGACCATCCAGCCGCTTGCAAGCTCCAGTGTAACACGGCTTTCCTGTGGCGAAATGCGCATGAGCAGCTAGGGCAGATTTAAGGACTGCCTTCAGAAACAGATGTTAGCCGCTGTGCTGTAGCAGCAGTCGTGCTGAAAAATTTGGAAAGTCGACTGAAAATAAGCTCACACTCCAGTCTATCAGCTGCCTGATTTGAGCGTAACTTGACCAGGTACTGTATTCCTCCCTTACTATGTTGGGATATGCACAGGAAAATTTTAATGGGCACATGGAAATTTTTTTTTTTGCTTCTGTGGATAAAAATAGCTCAAGGATGTTTTTAAAAGACATTTCCCTTTACAACAACATTATTCTCCTACATGTCTGCATACAAAATGAGAGCAGACAGCTGCATGCAACTTGGTATCATAAGTCTGGCTTTTATTGTATCTACATCAAGTCTACGAAATAGGAATTTTTAGAAGACATTTTCACAGACTGGACAGTACAAAACTGAATGGAATTACCTGTAAAACCTTTCACCAAGCGTTGCCAAACTGATGCCACAAATGGGTACTGTTTTTGTGAAAAGTGTATCTGAGTGTACCTAAAAATATGAATATTTTCTCTTAGGCAATCTGGCTTGAATTGGGATTTCAGTATCTTGTGAGTATTTTGATAGAAAAGTAAAGACAGATTAAAACAGTCCAATCAGTAAAGGAAAACAGTTAGTAAAATATGAAAGATATGCAAGCTATACCCCCCTGGATTATTAACATGGATGAAGAAAGGGATAAAATCTAAATTACTTTGGAGGGGTTATAATGGGAGAAGGAAGAAAGTGTTTTGCTTTAAGCCGAATTCAATTCAGATAGCGAAGCGGACTGTTTGCTTGCAGCATGGCTTAAGTGCCACTTTGGCAAAAGCGCTCCCAAAGAGGTCCTCAAAAAGGCATCCTCCAAACTGCTTGGGCCTGAATCAGGCGGGCACTCGCTGCTGCGGGGGGCTGGGCAAGGAGCTGCATCGCAGTGCGGGGACCTGGGGTCCCCTCTGACTTCTCAGAAAGGGGAGGAACAGGGCAAGCTGCTTTCGCTGTCCCTCTTGTTCCCATCAGAGCTGCTAAAGTTTCTCTGACTGGACTCCCATTGCCTCTCACTAAGGAAACAGCTTGACAGGGATATCAGTCAGTGCGGTCACTGTTACTACCTGCTATTTTACAGGCAGCTTCTGAGGATGCTCAGACTTGAGCTCCAGCCTGTGCTCTGAATCAGTGTAGCTCTACTGTGAAGTACAGGCAGTTAGTGACAACCAATTACACAATTAAATTTGAATAGTTCCAACTCCCATTTATTTCAACTGCTTTGGAGACACATAGTACATATATGTAAAAGATGGCTGAGGTGTCCTCCAGTATCTTTCCTATACCTACTTAGGATGCAGCAAAGGCACAAATTCAGATGCAGGAACCTAAGTCTGTAGATAGCAATGCTGCATCAGCATTGCTGCTTGTAAATAAGTGTTTAAAGCTGTTTGGATGCCAATTTTCTAAGCATAAAAATTTAAATTTTCCCATTGAGGTTTGTAGCGTTGAGGAATACAATGTAAGAACTATGGATATTAACTAAGCTGCTAAATACTATCATTTCTGGAAAACAAAATGTGAAACCAACGTAATTTATAAAATTAGGATGCTTGGGTAGTTCAACCAGATGTGGGATAAATTTGAAAGGAGTCTGTTTTAAAGCCTTTGAACCAAGGTCATTTTGCTCTTACTTCAAAGTCTTGTCCTGGCAGTGAAAGAGAAAGCTCCAGAGGAACCTTTGCAGAAAGCTGTGCAGAGAGGGGGGGGAAATAGCATCATACCCTGAAATCTGACACATACAAAGAAGAAGAAAGTTCAGCTCAGAGTCAAACAACAGGAGGTCACAAATTTAGTGTCTTCTAAAGAAATGTCGTCGTTGGAAGAAGATGATTAGAATTTCTGCAACTAAAGATATCTCTGACATCCCTGAAAGGAAACTTGGCATATTATGTGAAGAAGCAGCAGGCTGCTACTGTCTCTGTGATTACAGAAAAATAAATGTTATTGAGGAGTGGATTTTAAAAAGCTCTTCTCTTCCTTTCTGAACAGTAAGTACTTTTCATACAGCTGAGTTGTGTAACAAAGGAGAATTATTGTGCTATTTTAAGATAAACTTCTCTACACAAAAGGAAAAATTCCTCTAAGAAGTGAAGAAGTACTAGCAATAAAAAGAGCATTAATTCCTTCACTTCTTCATTTAGGGTCTGATCTGAGGTGCACTGCAGTAAATAAAACAGAGACAGTGTTGATAGGCTTTGATTAAGTTTTTTATCTATTTTTATTGCAGTGACTACTAGGAAGATGCAAACATGACAAGGCGCTCTCTCTTGGTTTTGCAGGATCTGAACACTCCAAATGCAGAAATGATTTTGCAACAAACACCTTATTGGTAAGAAAAAAGTTCATGAATTATTGTTATAACATACTTAGACTTAAAGTGAGTGAAGTTTAATAGTGGCATAATACTGTATTATAAAAGAGCAGGGCTGTTTATCTATATAGTATACTCACAATGTGATTTTGTTTGTTTGTTTTTCTTGTTCTTAACTTTTTCACAACACAAAGGTCCCAGTCAGAGTGAGAAGGACATCAGAGGATGTTGATCATGTTCTCAGTTTCCCAAAGCAACTTCTAAAAAACATTCCAAGCCACTAAAGCAAAATAACTTATATATCATCTGTCACATGTAAATTCCTAAGTGAGACTGCTTATAGGAAGTTTGGAAACAATCAGAAAAGGAGATTTTAAAGTTACGGTCCTGACACTTTATCTTCCATGACACCTGTTTGTGTCAATGATCAAATTTTAACACACCCTCTATGTCTGGGCAGAGAGTGGTCTGGTCTGCAGTCAAGCTCATGCGGGAGGCTCTTCAGCCACGTGCAGTGGGAGTGATGAACGGCCAGGTCATTGGCTTGATTCCTTCTTCTGTGTTTCAGGACATCCTTGGTCACACCCCTGATTTTTGGTCTACTTCTGCAGCCACCGCTGACACAGCTTTCCATCATCACACAACCAAACATTGTCCTGTTCATGGCTGATGACCTCGGCATAGGGGATGTAGGTTGCTATGGGAATGATACTATCAGGTAAGGAAATTGAGCGTAACAGTGAACAGAGCTGGTGTGTTATTTAATGTAAGACTGCACTCCTCAGTCCATCATCAGCTATTTGAGCTGTCGTCAAGTTCATTTCCTGGAGAAATGGGAGGATTTCCCATGGGTGCCGTGGGTAAATGTAAAGCACTACTAGGATTATCTCACAGCCTAGAGGGCATTACCAGGGCCAGCTCTGCTATCCCGAGCTGCTTTACTGTGGGAATATGTCAGCTGCTTTTGTGTATTCCTTAATTGCCTGACACTGAGAAATGCTAAGCTCTTACACATACCTGAAGATCGAAATGTTGTCCTCTCTTTCAACATATCAGGCCTCATTACCTCATTTAACTCTGTTTTGCCATTCTTTCCCAGTCTCACATGAAAATACAGTATAAATCACTGCAATAAGCTATGTTACTAGGAAATACTTCTCTTTTTAGACCCAAGGACATAGAGTTTCCCTTCTCTTTGAAAATCGTGCCACATTATTGCCTGCTGGTTTCCTACCAGCTTGTCACTTCTTTGAACGAAACCAAATTTGGTACGATCGCTCCCCTCACACAGCAAAGTTCTCAGAATCTCACCCTGATCGGCACTGGCCAGCAAGTTTCTGCCAGGCAGCTGATGATCACAGGTAGCTGATGGGTCTCTGCATGGCCAGGCCTCCACTTCAGCATAGCATCATTCCCAAGGCAGGAGTTTTCTTCTTCAAGAGCAGTGGGGTACATTTCTGCAAGGCCCTTCATAGGACTTGGGAAACAAGAAGGAATGTTGGGCTTGAAATTTGTCCAGATAGTGATTGTCAATGAAGAAACAAAAAAGAGAAGTATTTCCCCATCACTTGAGAAAATTAAAATAAAATGAAAAAATAAAATATTTCCTGACCATCTTCAAATAGAAGAAACTTCCCAAAAAAAGGACAAGTATATTATTCCTCCTCCCCATTCCCTTGAAGACTCTGAATTATATCTGACAGTGTTGGTTGCATTTTTAGGACCCCAAACATTGATCGCCTGGCGAAGGAAGGAGTGAAACTGACTCAGCACATCGCTGCGGCTCCACTTTGCACGCCCAGCAGAGCAGCTTTTCTCACTGGCAGATATCCCCTCCGATCAGGTTTGCCTTGCAAAACCAAGAGCCTTTGAACACTGCTTTATTGCTGAAGGGAACGATGTCATAAAATGAGCGCAAAAGAAATCAGGGTGTGCAAATAGAAGGGTTGCCACAAACATGTCATCCCTCACTGAGGCACACAAAGACATATGAGCTAGGTCTAGTACCTTTGAGGTGATATCTGTATTTATGGGGTACAATAAACCAACCTAGGGGGAAGCAGAGCAGAGAAGAACCAGCTCTGCAGAGCGGCTTTCTCCCCCCCAGCTTGCAACTTTGGTTGCATTTTGGTGCTCTATTGCACAGATAGCAGCCAGAATGGAGTTAGCACGAATTGTTACATTCAAAAAAGTCATTACATAGAACATGAATAATAATAACAACACATTTCTAAAGCACTAGTTACATTAATTTCTGTCATGGGTGACTCCTCATGAGATATCAGCAACCACTGAGCCCTGCAGGGAGCAGAGTAGATCTATGCAGATGTGTGTCCATTCCCTCCAGTCAAGGTGCAGAACACGTCGTTTACAGGAAAGCTTTGTTACCTATGTGTCAGAATTCATCCATCCTATGAAATAACAGTTTGACAGCTATATTATTTTTCCCAGTTCTGTTTTTGAAGAAAAAATACTATCCTGTCAAACTGCATCCCGGAGATGAAGAGGTATGAAAAACAAATAGCTCTACATGTTTCTAACAGCAACTCTCTAACGCTTGTTCTACTGCAAATGATCTTCAGTGCCTTCCTTCCTGAGGCATTTTGAAGCTGACATGTCGTCCTACTTTTATCGTGACAGCTCCCACTGAGATAGATAGCCTGAAAAATGCACATGAGCTTGTACAGACTCTCTCCCACTATAATAACAGGGCCAGAGACATTCAACGCTTCCATGACAGATTGTACCTCACGTAACATTGTAGGATGGGGTTATGCCAGTATATAATGCTAAATAACAGGGTGTAAACCTGCAGGGGAGGAGAAGATTGCAGTGCTAGATAGCTACTCTGTGGGTTTCAGAAGTCGGATACCAGCCATGCCACTGTGCAGGGAAATCTTGAGTTCCCAGGCAGCCTTATGCAAGCCAGAGTTTGAGGCTGACAGAGTGCTGAAGTCTCCCTGCCCTCACAGTCACACTAAGTAAGAGCCTGGATGCTACTGTGATATATAAAAGTTCCTATACAGCTATGCCATTCCAAATAAAATAAAATAAAATAAAATAAAATAAAATAAAATAAAATACAATGTCTCAGTATGAGATACAAAGAAGAATAGGTCTTGTATGATGGGGAGACTTAACTCTTTCTTAATCTTGTCAAGACTCCTAGATTCATTTCCCCAAACAAACAGCTTTAGCATAAATGTTTAACACTATAATATCAATGAAACCAGGAAAAAAGAAAGTATGTTTGATAAAAGTATTCTACCAGTTATACTTATTAAGATTGTTTATTACTGTATTTTTTAGGGATGGATGCTATAAACAATTACCGTGTTATTTTTTGGAATGGCGGCTCCGGAGGGCTTCCCCCAAATGAAACCACGTTTGCCAAAATACTGCAGCAACAAGGCTACAGCACAGGACTGATAGGTATGGACACACTCCTGAAGATGGCCTAGAATGTGTTTCAGCTGCACATCTCACTCAAACCATTTGTTTTAGCAACTGCTCATATCTCAGTTGTAATATTTTTATTTCCTGATTTAAGAATATCTTGTATGAAGAAATCCTGAGCAAAAAGAATTTCTCTTAATAGAACAGGCATCTGGTAAAGAGAACAGTCTTTACTGTTGACCCACTTTCAAGCACAGCTGTGGTTGTTAAAATATATAACGGAAAATAAGTTACTATTTCTTGAATACTATTCTACCAGGTATAGATAATTATTCCAATATTATTCCATTAAAAAAAAAAACAAAAAATGAGTGCCATTTAAATACGCATGACGATGCTTTACACAGCTCAGAGCACATTCACAACAAAAGGGAACAGCTGCTACTTAAAACAATAGAGCCAGCAGTTCATAATATCACAGGATTTGGCCTTTCAAAAACAGACACAAAGCAATTTTTTTTTCTTTTATTACAGCATGATACTATAGTTCACCAAGATTTCAGTACAGCCCACAAAACATTGCCTCCTTCGGCATTAATACGAATTCCATTTTATTTTATATTTTATGGGACTTTTTTTTTAATACAGTTGTAACTTTTGGTCATGATCGAGTTTCAAATAATTATTTATCTTAGGTATGTCACATAGTTCCACAGACTGATAAAACACAAATGTTCCTGAGCTGAATTTTCAGCTATTTCCCCTACCTCATCTGAGCATGTAAATGTCAATATCCAAAATCTATGTCTGACACATAAAAATATTGGCTGCACAAATAAACTGAATTCACTAATAAAAGTGTCTGCCCAAACGGATTTGTATTCATTCAGCAGAATAAATCTAAACCATCCAGGACAATACTAAACGAAGCCCTCCAGGCATTTTAAGTTCTATATTACTGAATCTTCTTCTCCTGTTAGTTTTGTAGCAATATTATATTTTAGTTATTTTAATCAGCTCATAACAAAGCCCATGCCTATTAGCCACGTGCTTCAGCTTGGTTTCAGCATGTAATCACTAACAAAATAATCAGATTTGTCTCCACTTTGCCAAAAGAACTGCCCTGCAGGGAGGTTGTGCTGCATGCCTCCTAGAAGCTAGCTAGCAAAACGAGCTGGTATTTTCCCTGTGGGATCTCAGCTAAAATCACACTATAGACACCAAGGGCATCACTTAGTTTAACCAGATTGACAGATTCAGATGAATTGCACTGTAGGGAATGATGGAAAGCACTGGTGATAAGTGACATAAAAAAATCCAACAACTTTACATTCAAGTCATGAAACAAGAAATCTTGCAGAACACCTACCCACGTTACCACAGCCAAATGAGCACTAAATAATCTCAGCTGAACGGTTTGTGATTGTTTTGCTCTGAGCACAACCAGTTTAATTGCAAAGTTAAATCCTATTAATAACCTGCAGCTTGATGTGATTATGAGACTTTTTGTTGGGAACCACTTTGCAGTTTCTTGTAGTCAGAAAGCCAATGTCGTGTAGCATGTGCCCTCAAAGATTAATTTATCTTAATTATACACTTAGTTTATCTTCTGGAGATTTGAGTCTTTTGTAGCATGTCAGAAGCCTTTATTGATCTCAGCTGGAGATTTAGGTGTTGGAGTGCATCTGAAGTCCAAGGATACTTTAGCTGCACCTGTATTTATGACCAATGCATCTATGTATTGATTACAAACCTGTTTCATTCTATAACTGCCTCTAAATATGTCAAGAGGTAAACTGAGTAATGATTTTAGCTGAAAGCAATTCATCCACCTAGAATAGAACTTCCACTCTTTCTTTATGTTTATATCCACAAAGCAGCAATTTTTTCCCTCTGAAGAAGTTTTTTCTGCTCCTAGTCTAATGCACAGCAATTCTATTGAAACCTACTCAGCATTGGCTGCTAACATATGCAACATAGGGAACCACTTGTTTTGGATAATATCCTTCTGTAAGTTCACAGTTCCTTGCTCCTCAGTAAGAATTAGTTGCAAATTAGTTTTCAAGTAAAATTCTAAAAGTTCATTTTGATCTATAGATCTGGTATCCAAGGCCTGCATGACATCAGAGGTCACAAGATGCAATTAAACTGCATCTCGCTGATGAGAGGTAGATTTTGGTTGCTTGATTCAGATATTCACAAGTCTCAGTGTTTAAGCCAAATGAGCCAACTTTTTATGTCTCTGTGTAAGAGCCTAGCCAGTCTGTTTGAATAGACTGGAGCAGAAGAAAAAGCATGGGTTTGATGTGCCGTTCATCATAATAGTGGACATATGTTCATAATAAGGAACAAATTGTACTGCAAAAGGTCAGGAGATGTTCCTTTTGATACATGAAGACTTCAGAATTTAGAAGAGGGCGGCTTTGACTTTTTAAAAAGTTTTATGAAATACAAATAAATGGCAAAAATACTTATAAAACAAGGGCTTTTATTCTCATCCAGTATCTGGATAGGAGCTATTACTGTCAGGAAAGCTGCTTACATATGTACAGCTTCATGAGAAATCCTGATCTCCTGAGCTCACATTCTTCTGGATCTGGTGGTTTGTCTGTCAAACCCACTGTTGAGCTGCAAATTACTTACCTACACTATCCACAGCTTCCCTTATTAGACTGACACGAACATATCGCTGAGTCCTGACATCAAGCTGTTCAAAACTTTCCAGGAACAAGTCTGCATAGCACCTTGAAGGCAAAGAGACAACAGGACAACAGGACAACAGAACAATGTTATTTTGCCCTATGCTTACAAAAAGACTTCTTCCTCCTATTTCATACTTGACAGGTCTGCAGGAAGGCCATACACTTTTGCTTGGTTCTGAAAATTTGAATTTTTCTCAGTTTCTAGTTCCCTTTATAGTCCAGTTTTTTACATTTGATCAAAGCTGCAGGGCATGAATATGTATACACAGCACGAATAGCTTTTGGAAATCTATAATTTGTAGAGGTTTACTTTCATCAGTTTTAAGATATATCCCATTATATCAGTACTTACTTGGTATATGTGTGTAGGATGAAGAAGTTATCACAAGAAGGAAAAAAACCAACCATTTTTTGAGAAATGTTTTCCGTGAGGAAAAGCCCATTTTTAAACATTATCTCTTTACAGTTTAATAATCTGTATTTTCAGGGAAGTGGCATCAAGGTGTTAACTGTGAATCCCGCAATGACCATTGTCATCACCCTTTAAACCACGGGTTTGACTATTTTTATGGGATGCCTTTTACGCTAATAAGTGACTGCCAACCAACAGAAACACCAGAGATGGACAGAGCCTTTAGAAGGAAACTCTGGCTTTCCACTCAGATGATTGGCCTCATGACACTCACCGCTGCCCTGGGAAGACTGACCGGCTTGATTTCAGTGCGCTGGAAAACACTGGCCTGCCTTGCTGGGTTTAGTCTCCTGTTCTTCATATCCTGGTTCTCAAGTTACGGGTTTGTACGATACTGGAACTGCATTATGATGAGAAACCACGAAGTTACTGAGCAGCCAATGGTGACAGACAGGACTACGTCCCTTATCTTGAGAGAGTCCATTTCATTTATTGAAAGGTAAAGTGTGTTTCCTTTGATCACATTTTTTCTGCTCCATGTGTGTCTTGCAACTTTTAAAAGGCATTTTCCCATGCAAAGTCTTTATAATTTTTGTAATATTATGTAGGATTATAAGTACTAATATGCCTATTAATTACTAATAATATTAATCATGGTATCATATTATTAAACCAAAAAATCAGCTGCTGCTTAAGGATGTCTATTATTCCTAGCTTTACTAGAGCTGATAAAGTTCCCAAATTTCCATGGGTTGGATTGAACATTTCTAGGCTATTTTGAGGAAATACAGATTTCTATCAATGAGACCAACATTGCAGCCTTAAGGGATAGCAGCTGATGGCAGAAATGTGTGCGTGGGTCGGGGAAGGAGAAGTAGAGCTGTGAGGTAGCCTTATTGTATGGACTGAAAGGTGGCCAACAGCTGGCAGGAGATGAACCTGCTGCCTTCATTTTGGTATCACGGTGGTGGTTTACAACAGCATAAAGTAGAGCTTCAATCTGCACCTTTTCTGTCTATGATTCAGGGGAAAAAAAGAAGGTCATTTTATACAAGCCAAACGTTATTTTATAAGACAGATCCTAATCACTGGGTTTTAATACCTTACAAAGTAAGATGTTTCCAAACTGATTGTTGAAATACGTATAACTGCAAATCATAATACCATTATCCATTATGACTGACCTCTGTATGTATTGAGAACCTTCCTCTCTAATAACAAAGTGTTGATTTCTGTTTTTTAGAAATAAGCTCAAGCCATTCCTCCTCTTTCTTTCCTTTTTACACTCCCACACTCCTCTCCTCACCACAGAGAAGTTTCTTGGGAAGAGCAGCCATGGTTTATATGGAGACAATGTAGAGGAGATGGACTGGATGGTGGGTAAGTCACCATAGCAAATAGCAATGTCTCCAACTACCTAATACTTAGGCCTGAATATATGATAAAAATGCAGTTGTTATCAAAAGGACAAAGAAGAGAATTAAAAACAAGAAGGAAAAAAGTCCTAAGCTTTTCATCAACATCTATCAATCTTGTATGAAGACTGTTGGCTTATAGTGTTGGCGTTTTATTTTCTCCAGTCTTGGACCAAATGAGTCTTTCTGTTCACTCAGGTTTTTTGGTCTAGTGTTTAACTGTTGTAACCATGTCCCCTTGGCTCCTTTCAAGGAGCTCTCCTGCTCTTCTTACTAAGTAAGTATTATTTAGTTTTCTGTGAATATTAAAGATCAGTTAATTTCAGCCTCTTATGGTCATCTCTTATCTATTTCTAAGTAGGACATATCAGAAGGTGATAAAACTGATAAGCAAATTAATTCCAAGTGTAAACCAACAGGCAATTTCTCTGACCGCTGCATTCAGCAGAGTACTGAATATTTTTCAGCCCCATTAATAAATCCAGAAATGTTCATAAGTGTTAATTAGTATCCCACCAGAAATTAGATTCATGTTATTTTTCAGCCCATTTTTTGGAGGCGAAGGAGAATTACTTATCACCCAGTCACGGCAGAGGAAAAGTAGCCACATTTGCAAAAGGGATAAGAATCAGGTACACATATGGTTTTCAAATCTACCTGTCAAACACTTACACACCACAAATATAATTAAGAACATCAGAAACAGCTCAAGAATGATTTTTAATAAAAAATAACTATATTATTAATGCATGTTGTATCCAGCCAGTAATTTAATGCAAATACTAACTGGTCTAGACAATATAACATACAGGTACACAACATTTTTTCTGCATTTCTCACAATGGCCACCACTGATGCAGAACCTAACTTTTTGGGGCCTTGGATCATGCTTTCTTTCCATATTTTTACAGCACGTGACACTTCTTCCCTTTACAATACAGGTTTCTGGTCTGTGACTGTGATTCTTGCACTCCTTTGTGGTAATACTACTAATAAAGGAGTTACAGCACATCACAAATTTTCCGTGCTTTTACAGACAGTGAAATCACAACTACAACTCTCTAATCCTAAAAACTCTTCTTTCAAACAACGAGCAACCCTACACAGATAAACAATTACATTGATGAATGTAATTCATCAGTCAGAGGCTAAAATTTATGTAGTGTAAGCAGTATTTTTGCGTTTTAACACACATACATTCCTGTGTTTACAGGTCAAGTTCTAGATGCTATTGACAAGGAAGGCTTGAAAAATACTACACTGGTTTACTTTGCTTCTGATCATGGTGGATGGCTGGAAAGACAAGAAGGCAAAAGGCAGCTGGGTGGCTGGAATGGAATATACAGAGGTAAGAGCTGTCATGGCCAGTGAGAACCCAGTAAAGTACTCAGGACACCCCGAAAGCTTAGATAAGACTGTACGAGGAGTATCAGTGTTTTATCATTGAGAAGTAAATTTGTCTCATTCTAATTAGGCATTTAAAAATGTAGACAATTCTACCCTCTACAGGTGTTCTTTATAAGCATGAATCTCAAACCGTCATTTCCTCATGAGGCAACTGATCACAAGTTAATTTTTATTAAGATTGTGTAACTTCTCACTAAATATTTGTTGCATCTTACATTTCAACCCTTGCTTTAACTACAACAGGTATGTTATAGGATTGTAAAAGAAAGAGGAGAGCTAGGCTGGGAAATCACTTTATGCCTGAAAATTTTAACTGCACTGAGTTCTGATGGGGCAATGTGTGTGTAAAACTATAGAAGGGAGTAAGTGTGTAAGGTCACTCGAGGGGTCTGATACAGTGAAAACACTGTCACTGATGCTGAGGAGAAGGAGCTTAGCAGTAAAAACAAAAGGGTAAGGAAGGCTCATAAGGATAACATTACCTTATGATAATTCAGTAACATTTGTCTAAAATTTCTCTTTATTTTAAATGAAACTTTTTTTAATGAAAATGTTTTTGTTTTTTTTTTTATGAAAGGTGGAAAAGCTATGGGAGGCTGGGAAGGAGGAATCCGTGTCCCAGGGATATTTAGATGGCCAGGAGTGTTACCTGCAGGCACAGTTATCAATGAACCTACAAGCCTTATGGACATTTATCCTACAGTAGTTCATCTGGCTGGAGGGGTACTACCCCAGGACAGGTACAAACACAAGTGTCCTTATTCCTCCTTCTCTCCAAAAACAATGGAAAAATTAGTTTGGAAACACATTCTAAGAGTCTGATGTTTTCTTTTTCACTCCTGCCCCTTTTCTAGACACATAAATGTCACCACAGCTCAGTCACCTCTTCTCTACATTTGAGATTCGGCATCTACCTGCAATCTTCTACAAGCATCTTCCTCGTTCAGAGTTGCCAGTTCCAGCAAGAGGTGTGCTACCTCAGTCTGATGGTCTCCGTTTTTTCTGCTAGGGTAATTGATGGTCGGGATCTGATGCCTTTACTGCGAGGAACAGTTGAGCACTCAGAGCATGAGTTCCTGTTTCATTACTGTGGCATTCACTTACATGCTGTGCGGTGGCACCAGAAGGACAGTAAGTACAGAACTTCTTTACTAAGAATTAGGTTCAATCTACAGGAAAGCACATTGGTCTAACACGTTCTTTCTGGGATTGCAGCTTTCCAAGTAGTTCCAGGTATAAGGTGGTAAAGAACTTACTAGCATTGCCTGTATTGTATGGCACAAAGAGTTTGTTTGCGGCGTCAAGGCAGGTGGCATGCCAGGCAGGCTACTGACGCTCAGGATGGGTCTCACTCACTTCTCTATCTGAATGTGAGGCCTGGGGAGTCCATGCCCTCCTTGTCTCATGGGGAAGCCCTTGCCTCAGCACTTTGTCTGTCCTGCTGCTACCTTAACAAGGAAATAGGCCACAGAAATTCCAAATCTTTTTTTCATGTCTTCATAAAAAACATGTGAGCAATAACTGATACTTGCTGAAAAATTTGGAGAAATTTCAAAATGTCAGGAATCATTTTACATTATTGGTTTAATTCTGTGGCACTTAATTTTAAATGAAATTACAATACCATATCAACTAATAATTGTAGAGCTGATGTGCAACCAGAAATGAACTCTAGAAAACTCTTCTAATGCCTTGCGGTAACCACAAGTATCATTGCAAGCCTTCTTTCCTTCCTGCCAGGTGGAGCCATCTGGAAGGCTCATTATGTGACCCCCATCTTCCGTCCTCTCGGAGCGGGGGCTTGCTATGATAGAGGATTTTGCCCATGTTTTGGGGAAGGCGTGACCCATCATGACCCTCCGTTGCTGTTTGATCTCTCGCGAGACCCTTCTGAAGCCAAACCTCTGTCCGCTGACATCGAGCCCCTCTTTGACACTGTAATAAGGAAGATTGGAAGAGCCATAGAAGAGCATCGCAGGACACTGACTCCAGTCCCAGAGCAGCTCTCTGTGTACAATGTGGTGTGGAAGCCGTGGCTGCAGCCATGCTGTGGGACCTTCCCATTCTGTTGGTGTGATAAGGAAGGTGGTAATAAACTTGCCGACCTATAAAAGAAAGAACCAAAGTTACTTCTTCAAAAGTGTTTTTTGATCAAGAGTGTTTTCTTTGGGGTGTTGATTGGTAGGTTGTTTGGTTTTTTGTTTGTTTGAATGGAGCCTTTATATGAGAATTGTTCCAGTGAATGGTACAGTATTTCGTAAAGGTGGCTTTAGGCTGGACACTCTCAGGGAGTGAGCAAGACCGAAAGATGTGAAGAGCATGTTTTAACTTGCATCTGCTGACAACTGCATGAATAGTTCAAATGCACTGAAGCAGGCCAAGATTAGAGCTGTACAAGTAATGATATAACATGTTGTTTATGAATGAATACTTAAAAGCTTTGCTTTGGTTTTTTTTTCTGAATTTCTAAGTAATTTGTGGACTGAGGTCTCCCTTAATTTTGTTATCCTTACTGGTGATGCATAACGTGCTGCTATAAAAAAAATTTGCAGACTATTGCCTCCAAAATAATTTTGCCCACAGTTCCTCACAGAATCTCATTTAAAAGTAGCTTCCTTCCTTCCTTGTAGCTAGTCCCGCCAGCAGCAGTGATGATGGCAGCTGGTTAGCCTGGGGCTTCTGGATCAGGAGAAATTGCCCAGGTGAGGCATAAAGCTTGGAAACATGACAAGCTGGGTAATGGCTGTCTGTGCTTTCTGAGAAGGATAGGAGTCCTCTGGTTGGAGTCAGTCTCTTTTGATGGAGAACACAAAAGTGAAAGGATTTTCCCTTTCCAAAGCTCCCATTGCACCCAGCTCCATAAGCAGCACTGGCAAGGGCATAGTGGCATTGATGGTCACAGATGTGCCACACTGATTAACAGTTCAGTCATTTGGGTGCAGGATTGCACGAGCTACCTTGCTGCCCACATCTCAGTCATAACTGGTTCCTGCTAACAAGTAGTATGTTTGGAAAAGACTCTTTGAAAGATGCCTAATATTAATTATGGAAACAAAGAAACTCTAATTTGCTATTAAAAAAAGTAATGCAGAATTAAGGTATTTTTTGCATCACAAGTTAAATTTTCATCCCACCAAAAAGCTAGATTTACTTAGATCTGTATCCTTTGCTGCTGTAAATTCAGTTCTTTCCTTCTTTTTGTTAAAATAGTTGCTCCTATGAAAGTGGCCCTGCAAGTAATGCTTTTCATTATAGGTTGTAATATATTTCTGTGCACATGGACAAGTTTACACTGGTGTATCTGAATATGTAGGCAACTGAGAACATAATTTGCCCGTTCAATTTATTTCATGTTTTTTACTATTTTTCTAACTATTGTGCTAGGAGCTGTTTCAATTGTTCATCTTCTTTGATAAATGTCCATTTTATTTTGGTTTTCTTTTCCCCCTTGTTTCCCACAATTCAGCCACCAGGAAATCTGCAGGTAAACAAAGTCCTACAGCTTAAAAGCAAAGTTTTATTGTATGCTGTGATCTCATGCATTTCACAGACTGTTCTAATTCACCCAGATGCTCCATCAGTGCTACTGATGAGAAAGGCACTCAGTCTTACTGTGAAAACTTCAAGAGATGAAGCGAATCCATCACTTCACATGTACTAGATTGTTGCTTAACTTCCTCCGTTGTTAAGAGTGTGTGCTTTATTTCTCATTTGAATGTATTCTATTTCACTGGTACTTTCTTGGCTAGATTTAAGGGTCTTTTCATATTCAATATGCAGTGTTTTCTTTACATGAAATTACTGTAATCAGACTGGCATTTTTCAATTTTCTCAGTCATTTTCCAAGATCTCTCTTCCATTCTCAAGCCAGTTTAGTATCTGGGATTTTACATCCTCTCAGTTTTTCAACACCTTTAAAAGTATGTGGGTATAATACCCGTTCATATGATTGAACCAGTTTTTCTTGCACAGAAATACTTCATAGCACTGTAGGATATCCATTTGGAGCTAGAGGTACAAGAAGACATCTGAGCCAGAATTTGTCCTGGACACTGGTATTTGCCCATGAAAGCACAGTTATCAGGCCCTGCTGATTTGCAGTGCCACGGGATGAGCAAACATTCAGGGCTTGGTAACACGGACATTACGCATGGAACAATCATGGGCAATAATAAAGGCTGCCTTGACCAACCATACCGTCTTTCTTTTTCTTTTGGGTAGTCCGCAGATGATGGTATCCTGCTTTCTTGTGCAGCTGCAGCAGAAAACCAACCTTTTTTGTTTAATTTCCTTTTTCACTGGGAATTCTAACCTTACATTCACCTGTGTTAAGTGATGTCAGGAGCACAGCTGCCTCGTCCAGCCCCCCCGGCCCAGGACCCTTCTGCTGGGCTGCTGGAGCCCAGCCCGGTGCCTGGGGACCCGGGGTCTCTGCCCAGGCTGGGGGACACTGCTGCTGCTTTCCTCTTTGCAGATTCAACCCGTGGTGAAGCTGAACACGGACCCCAGAGACACAGACACACACACACAACACTGGCACGGCCAGTCACTGTCTCCATGAATTCTGTTGACACGTACTATTTAGTCTGAGGAACGTGGCACAGGCTTATAAGCAGTTTTGATAGACTCAAAATGGCATTTTTTAGATAAAAACATAGTGCATAAAACCAGTCTCCTTGACAATAAGCATAATGAACATCCATTTTCACACAAACATTCACCACTATTAGAAGTCCTTCAGGCTGTTTTCCAGTTGAATAAGTGTATGATCGTGTTTCTTTAGGATCGTCTTACTCACCTACAAAGAATGTACCATCTCCTGCACATTTTATAAATACCACAGGAACTGGTTTCTCTTTTTGCTGTTCTTAACCTCTTCTTCTCATCAATTTGTCTGAAAGTCTTTTTTTTTTTTTTAAGAGTAATTTTTCACCTTCAGGCTATTCCCCTTGTTCCATTTATTGTGTAGCCACTGTGGCAGTGAGAGTTGCAGTTTCTCCCAGCTGGGCTACCAGCTTTTCCCCACGTTGAGAGAGCATCCAGATTTATTTTCCAAACTGAAAGATCTAACAGTTAATATTTACCAACATATTGCAACCCGTGCTTTGAGCTTGGGGTTTTTTTTGGTTTGGTTTGGTTTGCTTTTTTTGCCATTGCTTATCATTTTCAGCTCTTTGGAAGCTCATTACAATCAGTGAAAACTGCCAATTTCAGATTTGAGACTAGGATTTTTACACATTGTTAACTTATTTATTGTTGCCACACCTGACAGGAAGTTACAAAAAAGAACAAGGCTATTTCTCTTCGCTTTATAGATCCTGAGATCTAAAACTCAGAAAGTACATAGCAAATAAAAAAAGTCCCCTAGGAAAAAAATAATATTCTATCATATTTGGAAGTAGACTGCTATTAGTTATACTACCATACTAGTATGATAAAAGTAGTCATTTTATGTATCTCATAAATTATTATATTGAGTAACTAATAAAACTATTTCACATAGTTTGTAAATACTTCAAAATGTCCGGTGAATATAGGACCTATAAAACATGAAAGCAATGTGGCTTATAGGTGGTTTTCTGCTTCCCTTTCTTAGTTTTTTTGTATCACCGGCAGCATAAACTGATGTGAGGAAAATTGACTTACTAAGTATCAGTTTTAACTCCTCAGCTTAATACAAAAAAAAAAAAAGTTAAAGCCAAAGCATAAAAATAAAGTACTTTCACATTAGGTGTTACATGTGAAGTGTCAAGCTTGAGTAAAAGTACTTTTGAGAAGCTTGAAGGGAATTAGAAAAAGGCTGGAAGAGGAGGGGTTGTACTTTTCTCTTTGTGACAGCAGTTTGGAGTCAATAATCCAAGTTCTGTGCACTCTCTCTATTAAATGAAGAACACCAGGGGAAGGGTTGAGTTGCACCAGACTGCCACATCAGGTTCTCAGCCTCACCCCAGGTAAAATATAGTCCAGAGGAACACCGAGTTTTCTCTTCTCCATGCAGACAGATCTCCTGCCTTCAGCAGAGAAGCCAGGAAGGACAAACTAAAGGCCTCCCTCAGGTTTCCCTGCCTCGGTGGCATTTCAGGAAGGGACCTTAAAGATCATCTAGTTCCAATCCCTCTGCCACGGGCAGGGACACCTTCCATTAGATCAGGTTGCTCAAAGCCCCATTCAACCTGGCCCTGAACACCTCCAGGGATGGGGCATCTACAACTTCCCTGGGCAACCTGTTCCAGTGCCTCACCAGTTATCAACCCATTTTCTTGGCCAAGTAGTATGAACTGCTTTATTACTATCTTCTTAGAAATAGAATAAGAATTTCTTGTTGTCTTAGAAAGACCAACAATGCTTAATCTCGGGTGGCATGTTTGAGCTCTTGTCTGTGAGCTAACCAGGTAGTAGAAAGTAATCCAGGTAATAAACAAATAATCCAGGTAGTTTAAAAAAAAAAAAAAAAAGAGAGAGAGATAAAAAGAGAAATACCCTATTCACTTTTCAGCGAAGAAAGTTTAACAGAATCTTCATACACACAAAATAGATCATATGATTTCTGGTAGTCTCGGGAATTTATAGGTTGGGTCCTCATGTATACAACACTGCTTCCCTGAGTCAAACCATCCATCATGACATAACAGAGGAAGACAGGACATCATATGTCTTGTATAAACTAGCACATTTTCATTAGATAGAAACACCATCAGTGAATATCACTGCTCCCAAGCTCTAAACTGCTCAAGATTATATTCATTCTTAGTAACACCAGATTTGCTGTTAACAATTCTGGATTACAGGTCCTTGGAGCAAAGATCCTTTGAAGATCTGCAAAGTACATCAACAAAATTGGTACCGGAACAAAACAGTCACATGAAAAGGAGGAGAAAGACCCATTCATCATACTTTAGGTGAAACACTTACATTGGGACTGGTAAAAGGCTGACTAAATTGCCTCCAAGGACACAGAATGCCTGTGAGATTTTGCACCGTGTTATGAGCATTGCAGTAGCCCTTTAGACTGTATAACTCCCAGCTTTAGTCTGTTTATGATAATTTGGATAAACAGCTCGTGAGAAGCTTTCTTCAGCCAAATAAAAACATTTCATTGAAAGCTCTGCAGGGCGCTGCACGTTCCTGCGCCGATGGGCACACTGCTCTGGGAGCATCTGTCGAGATGGAAATTTTTTCCCCATTGTGACAAATGTGCATTTCACTTTTCTATCTGAGAAGTAACTGAGAGACCACGTGTCCCCGACCTGGACTGTGCTGCCTCTCCTTTCCTCATTTATTTCCCTCGAAACTCTTCGTGGAACTGGGGCCAGGCCCTGCATCTGACTAGTTTTCAAGGAATCACCAGTAAGTCACTGGAGCTCTTGCTCTTGTTCCAGCTCTAGGAAACTCCCCACGTCCCTTGTGATGGGGTCTTGCTCTCTCTCTGCAGGAGACCCAATGGTGAGTCATGAAGGGAGAGAGGATTAATTGCTGTCTTGCTGGCACAGTCAGTCATGGCACGCGAAGGCCAGATAGCCTACAGGTTGAAGACAGCGGCAGTCTCTGCTGATGTGCAGCCTTCAAAAACACAAACAAACAAAAAGACTGAAATGTGAATAAACGTGGATATTATTTCCTATAACAGACTACCCCCACTGAGAAACATGGAATCACTTAGCTCTGCAGGTAACCGAACAAATCCACGCAGACTCACACTCGTTCCCTTCAGGCAGAATTACAGGCAGCACGGCTGGCTTACAGGACCCTTTTGTTTTTCAGCTGTGTATCGAATGTTGTTCATCCCGTAAAATAGCCATCAGTTTGACAACTATATTGTTGTCTGAAGTTCCTTCTTTCAGGAAAACCTATCCTGTCAAACTGAAATCCTCAGAAAGCCCTGAAAAACAGATGACTGCACACACCTCTATCAGAAGCTCCCCAGTGCCTGGTACTGCGACGGTTTCAATGTGTACGTTCTTGGAGGAGTGAAGCAGCTGCTCCCCTCCACTCCCGTGCTGAGAGCTCCCACTGACATCAACTGGAGACGCCAGGGAGAGCCAGGCAGCTGGCCAGTGTCTTCCGCAACCAGACCTTTTGTGTGTTCTTTAAAATACCTGATTTACTAATATCTCACTGCATGAAAGACTCACCTCATCTAGTACTCTTGGATAAACACGCATGCATAAGTTGTTTCGAAAAGATACCTTCAGGTTAGATATATAGAAATAAATCTATGTAACTGTATCAAAATACACCATTTGCAGATTTAGCCCTTCAGGAAGAGAAATACCACTGAAAAGTTCTTCAGAAGTTATAGGATCGTACAAAAGCAGGATTTGGGAACATCCGAACTGTCAGATACTAATCGGTTTGTTCACATTTCTTTTTTCCACCTGATCGATGCACTATTATTTCAGTGCAAATCATTTGCTAAGACTGATTTTTACTGCTTAGTCCCAAAACAGTTTTCATCTAGCTGCATTTATACCAGTCATAGTCTTAAGATGACATAGATAGTGTTCAAGATGGATTTCAAGAGCATCTTACAAAACCCCTAAAATCTAAATTTTGATACTGAAAATGTTTTCTAACACAATAGCAAGCAACATTTGAGCATGCAAATTAAGCTGTTGAAAAACTAATGATCTCTTTTCATTTAAAAATTAGTCATAAAATATTTGTTTTACTGAAAAGGAGATCTTTGAAACTTAAAGAAGAAAAGAATTATTACCTTTTTTTTCAAAAAAAGATGTATCTAATAATCTTTTTTGCTTTAGAAAAATAGGAATATTTTTAAGGTGGTTTTGAACTCTCCTGAACATACATTGGTCAAGTGCTTCAGCTTGACTTCAGCATGTAATCACCAACAAGATTACGTCGTTTTCAGTACTTCAAGCCAAGCGTTCTTCTGTGGAGATGACGATGCAACATTTTGAGAATCTGGCCGGCCCCGCAGATTGACAGTTTTGTCCCTGAATATGCAGGTTGGTATCTGTGATGTCCACGCTTGAGCACTATCTCAAGCAAGACTGCTGGTTTCTGCCAAATAGCATCTCAGGGGCAAAGCGAAATATCAGCAATCAAGGGCAGTACCTGGAAACATCAAAATCAGGATTGTAAGAAAAAAATGCTCACACAGCATCTGTCTGTACCATCAAACTGGAATGGACACAATGTTTCCTCAATTTCCACTGAGTGTCACATCATGACATAGGATTTTATAACTAAGCATTTTTATCATCTCTAAAAATAGTAATTAAATAGTAATTAAAAAGATTTATCCCTAAGTAAATCATTAGTAATATTACATAAAGAGCAAACATTTACTGTCCTGCTTTTCAGGATTTGACTTCAGTTAGCATCGTTTTCTCATCGGTGCTTCAGTGTTTTTCTCTTGTACGCTTCAGTATCCTTCACAGGAATGTTTCGGGGTTTTCTTTTTTCTTATAAAGAATTTTGCCAGCCTCAACAGAAGACTGGTATACTTCCAAAACTCAAACGCATGAGCTAGTTAGAGAGTTGACTTTCTGCCATTAGGCAGTTCATTTATTTTTTATTAATCATTGCTAAAATTAATAAACTATTTATAAACCAGTTACTTATGTTCACTCACTCCATGAAACCTTATAATCTATTTCTAGACAACAGGGGTAAGTCGAGAATGGTACTTTACCCTTTGCTTACAACATATTTTCTTTTCTACTTCTTGAAGCTGGCAGAATTTTAAAAAGGCCAGAGCTACTCTGCTTTGCCTTGGAAACATGGGCACTTCAAGTTCAAGACTCTGGTTTATACCTCTTTCTTGTGGGTGATCTGTGTTATAGGGCGATGTGGAGGTCCTCCAACTTCTGTAGAACCTTACCAAGGAACAGCAACACTAAGGGCTAGCAGTTTCTAAGCAATGAAACTTGATTTTAAAGATTGTTTCTTAACATTTAAAAACATATTTTCAGGAAGCAACCATCAAGGTGCTCACTGTGAATCAACAAGTGACCAATGTCATCATCCTTTAAATGATGGGTTTGGTTATATTTATGGACTGCCTTTTAGCTTAGTAAATAGCTGTCAGATAACTTAGCCTCCAGGACTGATGAGAGCCTCCCGTGTGAAGCTCTGGCTCAGATAACTGGCCTCATTACGCTCACTTTTGCCTTTGGATGACTTACCGCCTTCATTTCAGTCAGCTGGAAAACTGTCATCTGCCTTGCTGGATTTGATCTCTCGTTCTTTGCCACCTACTTCTCATTATTGATTTGTAAAACACAGGAACAGGGTTATGATGAGATCCCATGAAATTACAGAACAACCAGTGGTGATGGAAAGGTCTTTGTTTCTTGTCTTGAGGGAGGCAGCACCACCTACTGAAAGTAGATTTCCCTGCAAATATACTTTTGTTTCTGGTGCACCTTGCTTGTCTGTGCGAATGTCTGAGAAATGAATGATTAGTAAGTTAATTGCCTTAAGCCAAGATTTCAAAAGTAAGACTGAGTCTATATTAATGATAATATTGTGTCTTCATTCCAAAAACTAAGGTAGCCCTGAATTTTCCATGATTATTGGCTCTTTTCAAGCACTGAAAATTTATTAAAGCTTTCACATTTTGAAACAAAATTGTCCAAACTACACTTAAATAAATATTTATTTTTGCTCCGGAGACCAAAACTTTTTAAAGGATTGCAGCCAAAGACAGGAGCAGACTGGCCTCCCAGAACAGCACGTCCTATGGCAACTATTTCATGCTCGCTTCAGTCACGGGCCCACCAAATTATTTGCATCTGATTCTACTTTACTTGAGCTACTGACGCACGTAAGAACTACAGGGAGGCTTTTTCTGTTCTCTGCCCAGCACCTCCCAGCAGGAAGGATTCATCATAACTTCGTCTTCCGACTTCTGGCAGTACTGCTTAGGGCAAGTGCCACAATACCAAACCACATTAATTTCTGCAAGTGATCAAAAGCCAGGGCATCTTACCTGCTGTGCAAATCACAGCTGTCTCTGAAGTTTTAAAATTTTCTCCTTTGTCTTCCAGTCACCTGTCAAGAACTGCTTTCACAGCATCTGCAATTGTAGCTGAAAAACCAACACAGATCTGCTGAAGAGCAGACTGATGTGTTATTCTAATAACTGTACAATTAATAATAAAATTACCGTATTTTGACTATAACTAATAAATTTTGTTTAAAGTAGCTAATATCTTAAATAAGTCTCTTTAATTGCAATGACCGTTTAGTTGTACGATATGCAAGCATACCAACACAAGTCTACTCACCAGGCTCTGATTTTACATAGTGCTAGATGGCACTCTCCAAATGTTGATACAACTGATAGACAGATGTCATTTTAACCTTATTACTACCTCTGAGTCTTCCATATTCAGAAGGGCATTGAGTGCTGATGAACATTCTCAAACATAAAAAAAGTCAAAGAATCATAGAATGGTTAGAGTTGGAAGGGATCTTAAAGATCATTCAGTTCCAACCCCCCCGCCATGGGCAGGGACACCTTCCACAAGACCAGGTTACTCAAATGTTTATGAATTTTAATATGTAACGCCCAGCCCATTCTCTGTCTCGGCACTGTGTGACAGGGTCTTGGTCCGGAGCTGGGTCTCTACATATGGCAACAAAGACACTGTTTGCAGGAGCTCCCTTCACAAAATGGTCTTTTCTTGGCACTTGCAGGCTTTTCCTGTGATTGGAAATACAGCTCCTGCAAACACTGATGTTTAGGCTCTGTGCAACTGGCCCATCCATTAAGTTTGGATTGCTGTGGGGGCTGAATTTAAAGCTGATCTCTTTGGTTATGCCTGTATGTTGGGAATTCGCGTGTCACTCAAAGTGATTATGGCACTCAGTTTGCCAAATAGATTGGCTTGAAGGAGTAACAATAAAACATTGTATTTATTGAGAACAGTTAATAGGTTCTGATTGTCTTCACCTTGCCATGGTATTTTGTATTAATATTTATTTTAGCCTCTGAGTGATAATATGCCTACACCAAGAACCTCTATCCTTTTTTCTGTCTTTCTTTAACTAAAGCCCTTACACAGAGGATTACAGCGGGACACATCTGTACCCTCTTTTTAAACCACCATAAGCACACGTAGCCAGTAAAAAGAGGGGTCCGGTGCCCCCACGGGCTTGTCAAGTTGCACGGCAAGCCAGACTGCAACCACGTAAGTCCCGGCGCTGGCACCGGGGAGAACTCACAGCCAGAGGAACTGTAATAACATAATGAGAATTAGCCAGCCTGCCGGAGTTGGTACGTGTACACCAACGTGAGACTCCAGTAACTGATTTCCTTTCATCTCAGGGGGGCTAGCTGGCTTACCCTCTGCACTAGCCACGGCTATCCTGCTTGCATCCAGAGGGTGGTTCTCCACGCGGCACGACGTAGCCTATAGTTTCACTGCCTGTGATTTATGATCTTATTTATGATCTTCCACTCGGTTACGGCTAAAGTTCCTTCTGCTAGCCATAGCTGTTACGGGCGCTGGATCTCCAGCTTCCAGTTAAAAAGTTGTTCCTCAGGCGGCACTGGCCACCCGGAGCGGCAGGGAAGCCCTCCCCTGCAGCAGGCGGGATAAAACGCCTTTAACCAGATTTTTAAAGGAGACCGACACCCACCAATTACCCAGACGCAAATATGCAAGCCGTGCTTTTGAAAACCCCTCTTTAGAAGCGAAGATCGGAAAGCCTGGGAGGAAGAGGAAAGCGAGAGCAAAGCTCCTCCAGCCAGCGCGCATGGAGTAAGTGAAAGATGACCTTTCTATTTTTTAAATAAATCTTAATAATTTAAAAAAAAAAAAAAAAAGCGCCTCCATTTCTCCTTCAGGGAGGACTTTTTCCTCCCTCCCTTACACAAAGCTGACGCTTCTTTCGGGCGGGGGGTGAATTCGCCTCGGTTCGCCTCGCAGCCCCCGCACCCGGCGGCGGGGGGCGGCGCTGCCGGCGGGGCTCGGGGCGGGGGCGGCGGC
>VFFE01007612.1:106048-170897 GCA_008921705.1 Burhinus oedicnemus
GCGGCGGGGCTGGCGCTTTGCCGGGCGGCATCCAGCCCCTTTTCCGGGAAGCTGAGCTCAAACAGCGAACTTTGCCCCGCAGAGCTGCGCTTTGCTTGGACGGCGTCCTGCCGCTGGGCTTGCTCTGCTGACCCCCGGCTGGGGGGGGCGGGGGGGGCAGCAGCCCGGGCTCTGCTTTCCAGCGGAGCGGCTCCACCACATCGTAAATGGCAAAAACGACGTGTCAGAGTGCGTGTGTGGGAGGGTTACAATGATTAACAGTCCGTTTTACTTCCCTCTTTAGCGTTTCAAACCAAACTCCAGTTTTTGGAGGGTTTGGTGGTGATTGGCAGGTATTCTGCTTTCATTATTATTATTTTTATTGCTAGAGTTACTATGGCTTTACAATGGCATGCACAAAGCATAATTTGCCTCCAGATTGCTTCCATGGGACCTTCGCTGTTCTCTAACAGCTGTGCTCCTAGTGGCTGCTCTGTTTATCTCGTTTGCCTGCCCTCTTTCGGTCTCCCGTTTTCCAGCCTTGTGTGTTGCTCCTGTCCCGGCTGTAAGGGAAGCTGCCTGCTTCTGGCTGGGTAGTTTGAAGCCAGAAGGCACAATTCGATCATTTAGACCAGGGAGTGCTAATCACGATGTGAAAACACATGAGCTAATGTAAAGCCGGGGGCCAGACCATGTCTTTCCGCTGTCGCTCTGAAGCTGCTCTGTCTGCGCTGCCGGGCAGGAGCAAGGCCAGAACCGGGTAGCCATAATAAAGTAAAAAATTTGGGTCGCTTGCCACGAGAGTTTTGGTTGCCGACAGCGCACAACGCTAAGTGGTAATACAGTGCTATAATCGTGGTAACCAATAACAACTATTGATATTACCCAGGTCACTAAGAACTGTATCCCCTCAGCGAGGACTGTTGCAGTTGATTCCCTGAGAGTGTAGAATGGATGGGGGCGAAAAAAACCCCAACCAGACCACTGAGCATCTCCTGATTTTTGGCTTCTGCCTTTCTTGCAAGGATACCCCTTGTTTTATGGTTGATGAATGGCACCTGTTTCTGGCTCCCCAGCTCCAAACACTGAGCAAGTGACTACGTTGATACCAACTGTGAGCTTTTTCTTCCTTGTTTCACTCATTCCCTACTTACTGCCTCTCCCTTCCTGAACATCTGGATGCCTAGAAGCTATGGGAGAGAGGGAGGAAAGGGACATGGAACAGCATCTTGCATGTGTTTTCTTCCAGAGCCACGATGCAAGCTGAAGTTAGCATTTTTAATTACATTCCAATATACTGTTGAATGTGATTAACCTGTTGCGTAATCTATTTTTGTAGAAGGTGGAATGCGAGTGTTTATTTTCAGCTAACAGCTGAGCAGCAGCATACCTCCACGTTACCTGAAAATGTTTGTCATAATACTTATAATTCACTTTTGTTATATTTAAATAAGTGGTAAAGGGTTTGGGTTTCTGTTCTCTTTTTGCATCAGTCTGCAAATAACTTATTTCAGTATCTGAAGGCAGACAGAGAAAACAAAGCAAATTCTTTTGCTGTGTCCAATTACTGACTTTAAGCTTAACTAACAAGAGCTTATTCCAAATTTTTCTGCATCTCTCAACATTTTTAAGAATGAGAAGTCCCTTTCAATTCTGGTGGATTCCCAGAGCGAGTGCTGGTATTGCCAGTCCTCTGGGAATGAGGGTGAAACATGTGATGTGCCTGGCTTCAGCAAATATTTTGCCCGTGGGCAGATATTTTTGAAGTGGAGGTTTGTCTTTTTTCTTCTCTGTAAGACATGAAGAAGGATAGACTCTAATCTGGGAATATATTCAACAAGTGAAATATTTGGAGGATGGGGGAACTGCCTGGAGCCAAGCTGCAGTGGGGCAAGAAGGGGCTAATTTTCTAGTGGTTTCAGGCTTGCAGCTTGCTTTCGGTAAAGCAAAGCTGAAAAAAAGTGGGGTCTGTGCAAGGCAGCTGGCTAGAAAAAGCTATATAACACTACTTGGATTTGTTACAAATCCATTTGAGTTAGGTCGACCTAATTCAGCCACTTAAACCAAGCAAAAGCTTCTTTTGCTAAATCTTTTCAAGTGACTGTTGAGGCAGCTGCAGGCTTTGTGGCATTCCTGGCAGGTTGAATGAATTGTATTGTAAGTCAATTAAGACTTCATTAATGGTTGATACATTTGGAGAAGGAAGCGGTAGGGCAGTCATGTGTAGTATCAGCTGCAGAAGAGAGTAAGTTTGCGATAAGGTTTACAGACAATCAAAAATGTTTAACTGAGAGGACTATGTCCACGCAAAGTTGTGGTGGCCAGTTCCTGCTGTTCATGGCTCTGCAGGATTTGGCCTCGTTTTGCAGAAATGTTTACGCTGCATTATTAGAGAGTCCTATGACTTTATGTGTGGAGGTATTAGACTGAATAACTGATGCTGTGTACCTCTGGTTGTAAATGAAGTAATAAGGTTTTTAGTTAATAATGACATTTGAGAACAGTTGAAATTCAGTAGTAACAGCAGTGATAAATTGCAAGACTGTACTTGCTATCAGCTTGAGAATAACCAGCTCTGTTAGACTTTAGGAAATCCACAGTTGCCTTCAGTGATTCTTTGTCTGGGGAGATTTCTGTTGAGAGTCACTTGGTATCATCCCATACATTCAGAGTCCCCTTTGTCTGTGCAAAGACTAATCAATCTATAGAACTAGTATTTTAAGATTACTTTGGGATTATGTGAACTGGAATTTATATAGTGGGGAAGCTTATTAGTGTGAGAACTAAAAGCAATCTTGACGTAAAAAAGGAATGGTTTGATGGGAAGCAGCTTCTTCAATTCAAGGGCCATTTTCTTCAGGTTATTTGACCACTTTAGGTAAAAGTCTTAAAATTACCTTTAATTGAGCTCCTTTAGGTAGCTTAGAAGAAGATGTCTCATGAAGTGGCTGCTGTGGAAGATACGATGGAGTTTACATCAGATTGTTGCTCTGATCGCGTTTACTGCGAACTGTTAAATTTCAGCTGACTGCCCGTTATGGGGAGTCCCATAACTTGTTGTCATGGTTTGGGCTTTTCATTCTTCCACTTAAGGTACACAGTCATGATTATATTGCACTCTACTTGGAAACATGATTGAGTAATAGATCAACTTGCTTGCAGAAAATGCGTGCTCTATTTGTCTGACTTGACCTTCCAAATACTGGCTCTGCCTCAGCAAAGACCTATGTTTTTCTCCCCATGAATTTATGCACTAATTAATCTTTTACTGTCTTAGTCTCTCAAAATAAAACATTTTTTCCCACTGTTGAATTGTTTATATGTGGTTTTCTGCCCCCTCTCCAGTTCTCAGACTTCACTTTGAAAATAGTCTGCTTTTGGTCAGTACACAGTTTGATCCCATCAGTACTCTTGTCTTTGAGGTAAAATAATCTCACTGGTCCCTCTTTTGTAAAGAAATATAAGGATAGATTGAGGGTTTTGGTTTTTTTTTTTTCCTCCAACATCACACTGGTAACTGTGCTCAATTTGTTGCTTACTATAAGCTTAACTTATTTTCAGGATTGCCGCCTACCAGGAGATGATTGCACCACTACCTTGCACAGCCATTGCTGCCATTCTATTCAGGTGAGCAGATTTCTGGCTCCTCCCTACATGTATTTGTTTCTACTTCACAGAGTTAAAATTGCGGTGTTTGAATTGACCCACCTTTTTTTCCCAGGCAACCCTGGGCTCAAATGAATCACTTTTCCCGATGCTTCGTTTGCTTTAAGTCTTTGTTGTTTCCTTCTTTACCCCCATGTAAGAAATTTAGCTCCATTAAAAATCATGTCATCGTTCTTTTCCTCCCCGCCCCATTTTTTAATTCCTCCCTGACTGTGAGCCCCACACTGTTGTAAAGTTGTCTCTCCCTTTGTACGAGCCCTTAAAGAAGCAGTCTAAGGTGCCAGGCTCTTACACAGATACAATTTCCCTGTGAAATCTTGTAGGACGGGCAGATTTCTTGAACAGAAGGATGCTATAATCTCATAATGCTGTAATTCTCTAGGTGTGCACTTCGCACAGCAGTATCACCTTAGAAAATAATTCTAAGGCAAGTACAGGCACCAAATTTTATAGTTTAGTAGGGTTCTTTCAATATCTGATTGCCTGTACCAACGGTTTCTTACCTGTCCTCAGCAGATCATTGTCAGTAAAGCTATGGGAGCTCAACTGTGGTGTAAATGCATATTAAGTCTTGTAAATAAAAGTTACCTAATTAGTGGCCTGTATTTTCCTAATGTTTTGCACTTACCTGACTCATTAAGCAGATGTTGTAAAATCACTTAGTAATATTAGCTGCCAAATGATTTTTAGGACTATCTTAACTGCATACTTATTTAATGTCTTCGTGTTTTTAAACAATGAGATAGGTCACCTGGGTGGAAGTCTCTGGCTATGCCTTTAACATTATAATTTCCAGAAATAGCTTTCTAGGTAATTCTCTAAAGTTTTATCTCTCTCTCTCTCTCTCTCTCTGTATCTATATGCATGTTTTGTGTTCTACTTTCAGCCCTATTGCTTTCAAGTTTTATCAGTATTTAGTAACTAAACATTCTTGCATCCTTCCTTCATGTATTGCTGAAAGATGATCACTTTGCGCTCTAAGCATGGTTGTTTTATAACATACAGTAATGTTACATACTACGTAACGCTACGTAACAATTTAGGATACAGACTTGGAACTATAAGCAGTAGGTTACCTGAGATGGAATTTGTCCTTGACCCTATCTTAATCCACAAGCAGGATTACCACAGGGATTAGCAAATATCCAGCATTTAACACCGTGAGAAAACAAAGAGCTAGGATGGGGCTGCAGACATCAGTAAAAGCAGATTTCATCATTTGCTGGTGGGTTTTTTGGGGTTTTGTTTTGTTTTTTTTTTCCTTTTCCTTTTTTTAATGTAACAGAGAGAGGTGGGGAGCAGTACTCTTGTCCCCAGCTTGGAATGAAGAATGCCCAAGTGACTGAAATAGGCTGTTGGGGGCTGCTTATTTCCACAGTCCTTTAGAGACCTTCCCCCTGCAGCTCTAACTGAATGCATTACTGCTCTGAAAGGGTTCAGTATGCCAGTATAATGCCCTGTAACTCTTCGGAGATACAACATTGGCAAATAGAAAAGTCTCCTTTCATTAAAATGAGTAATCCAAGTATAGCGATGGGAATTGCCCACACTGCTTCTAAAGTAAAGTTTCTCCACAGCTCTGTAAATCACTGTTGTAATTTAGCAGTAGAATGTACAAAAAAATCCCAGCTGGAACTTTGCTCTTGCATGATTAAATCCCCATAGCCACTGATTACTGATTTACAACGGGGAGTTCACAGTCATGTTTACGGAAAGTCCTGTGTGTTGTGTTTGCCTGTTAGAGCTGATGCTTACTTGTTCATTCAAAAACATGTTTTTGTAGACAAGATCTTCGCACCAAAACTGCAAATCCTGGTATGATTTGCAGGAGCTTTCTCAGTCTATGCTAGAGAGTTGCTGCTGCCCCATGTCCTGCAAAATTAGTACCTATTGCAGCAATAACTGTCCCAGTGAAAAATCAGTCCATGATTAGGTTTTAAGACTATTGATCAGCAATACTTACTTGGAGGAACACATAGCTTTGAATGTTCTAAGCATGTTTATATAAATAGTATAGTATGTATGTGTAAAAAAATTTAAATTATGTTTTCTGCAGATATTAAACGTAGTTGACACTGGTATGGGGCCTGGTTGACATCTTAGAATGGCAGTAGAGGAGATGGCTTCAAGTGTTCTTGAGTTGGAATGGAGAGTTTGTTTAGGTTTTTCCAGTTCCTTTCCAAATATAATTAAAGCTTCTTTATTTACTGGAGATAAGATATTAAAAAAATGCCAGAGTGACTTTGAAACATAACCTGAATTTTCACAGAATTTATGAAACTTAGAAACACTAATTTTTCTCAGCTCTCTGAAGTTTTTGATACATTTTGAAATCTATGCAGCTGATTCAAGATAAAGTTCCTGGGCCAAACGACTGAGATGACAGCCTTCACTTATGTCCTTGCTTCTTGGGCTGTGGAAAGACTACTGCAGCCTTTCTGACTAGAGTGATCTAGGTGGTAGAGATGGGAGAAATGGAACCAGTAAAACTGTTCTCTTTCTTCTGACTGAAAGTGGGGCTGGGAAATGAAGTTTCCCACTATTTTGTGTTTCATGCTTCAGATCTGCTACCAGACAGCTCCCATCATTCTCCAACCTGTACAAGTCACGTATGTAAAAAGTTATTTTGTTGTGTTTCAGGAGGTACCTTCTAATGGCACTGACTTCATGTTTGTTCTGGAACATGTTTGGCTTGAGTGCAGCTATGGACTCTAAACCTAATATACTTCTCTTTCTGGCTGATGATCTTGGCATCGGAGATATAGGTTGTTATGGCAACAATACTATAAGGTAAAAGATCTCTTGGTACAATATATTTAACACTACAAAACACCTATCCTGGGTAATTAAGCCTAATTATAAAATAAGAAATGTTCTCAATCTCTTAATTCAAGGCTCTAGTAATTATGTATTTAAGTACTTGTATATATGCATGTAGGATTGAGGCCTAAGTAAGCAGTGTGCAGTGTGTGTGGGGGGCGTGGGGGTGGGGAGACAACTGTATTCTCATTTTGTTTTTAAGTTCTTTCTGGGAATTCCTCCTCCCCCTTCCTCAATGTGCTAACTCTTCAGCCACTTGTTTTAGTATTACAGTTACTGTTTTCTCTCCTCATGCATTAATTTCTTCATTCCTTTTCATGTGTAGTCACTCTATGCACCCAGTGCTTTTCCAGAATCCCTCATCCTCGTTTGCTGTCTCCTCCAAAACATTCTGATCCAGACTCATGTGGACTGACCCACATAATTTATTATGTGCTTATGTGCCTTCAAAGCCGGTGATTAAATTCCTTCCAAACTAAAAAGGCAAAGCAGAAGTGACTGGGCTTCGGGAGAACATTTTCCAAGCCTCAACCCGCGTCCTCCACATGGAGCACAGGCATTTTGTTGGCATACTTTGGGTGCATCTCCCTCACATGACGTTGGTGGGGTTGTGCATAGAAATGGGAATGTGCTCGTGGAACTCTGTTGTCCCCCTCTGCTGGTGGTGAAGACGGGGGGAGGCCTCTTTCACTCTTCATGGTGGTGTAGTCCATTCTTCTGGGAGAGTTAGGCTCCCATACAACTGTAACTATATAAAGTTATCCCCATATTATGAAATAAGTAGCACATGTTAAAAACATGGAACAGAAAGTCTTGGTTCCAAGAGCTCCAGACACCCTGGGAGATTCTTTGGCTCAATGAATTCTGAAATTTAGGGCCCAAATGTGCTGGCGAAAGTGATCTGTTGGAAGTATTGGAATAGAAAAATATCATCCTTTCTTAGTTTTATTTTCAAACTAAACAGTACCACAATACCTAGGTTTCTTTTCAGTGTTTCCAAATGCACGCTGTGCCTGTGTCCTGAGAATGGATTCTCCAGTGGCCACAACCCACGTCACCTGCTGTATCAGACTTGTTACTACCTCTGTCCTGGAGTATGTAAAGACGAGGGGGGGGGTTTGTTTTGTTTTTTTTAAGGTACTGTTCAAAAGCTCTAGTTCTTCTCGGCAATTTATTAAAATAAGTTTCAGATTACCTTGCTTCTGTTAAACTTCAAACTGCTTTTTAGGACCCCGAACATTGACCGCCTGGCAAGAGAAGGAGTGAAACTGACTCAGCACATCGCTGCGGCTCCACTTTGCACCCCCAGCAGAGCAGCTTTTCTCACTGGCAGATACCCCATCAGATCAGGTGGGGCCCATTTTGAATTACAAATTTCTGTGTGTGGTGCTGAGGTACTACAATAGCCAATAAGTACTGGAACAGGAGAATTCAGCTATTTCTTCAACCTGAGATAGAAGATACCCTGCTAGAGGCTTAAACTTTCTATAAATAACTTCTGTATGGGAACCACTGCCTCAGCAGCTGACAGATGTTTAGCCTGACTTTATAGGATGTGGGAGCTCTGTATGATGGAAATAGGTATGGAGAAATGGGAACAGCAGTAATATCTGTTGTTTCCTTACTGCAACACAGCCTAGGGCAAACTGATGGAATTCCTCTTGGAGGTGATGGTTAGAGGTAAGGGCCTGAAACAGGGCTCCCAAGAGAAGTGAGTTCTTTGCTGACAAAGTGCAGAAAGTCACAAAACTCCAGTGAAAAATGGAGCGTTACATCCATTCCCCACCTACATAAGGTGCCTTATGGAGGACTTCATAGATAACCAACTCTTACTAGGTGCTATACAGGAAAATTAGATGCCTACTTTGAGATCTAAGTGCAAAATCAGCGTGTGTTGGGTGAACTGTATCTCACCTAACATGATATAACATCCCTCTGAGGCAGGGAAATGCAACTGTTATCTCTCATTTTAGATGAAGAGCAGAGAGACTAAATTCTCATAGTTGCTCAGAAAGGCAGAGAATAAAACCTACTATATACTGTCGCCAGTGATTTATTTCAGTTTTATGGTAAAACTGGTGCCAAGCAGTATTTGTTTTGAAATATAATTCTTGACTACCTGAAGTACTTAGACACGCTAATGTGACTGCCTACAAGATATGCTCAGGTTTACATCTTGAGAGGAGCTCTGTTGGCTTCGGGTTGAGCTCCTGACACGGAGGTTGGCAGGAGCAGCCCGGCCTCCAGCGGCAGAGAGCGAAAGGCTGGCAGGAATGACCGGAGCTGTTTCTATCAGGGATGGCGTCCAGCAACAGGTACCGAGCGCTGCAGTGGAACGCCGGGTCGGGAGGGCTCCCTGCTAATGAAACTACTTTTGCCAGGCTGCTACAGCAACAAGGCTATACCACGGGACTGATAGGTAAGGGGAAATGTTTTGGTGTGACCTTGAAGAATGAACTACTTATATGAAGGGAATTTAGGGATGGTATTCATCAAAAATGGTCAGTTAATCACAGATATGTGTCATCTCCAAAAGGCTGAGGGGCAAAACCCCCTCTTATTTGCAAAAAGACTAACAATACTGCAGTCTAAAGGGTTTTAAGACAATGTCTGTACAGGGCACCCAAAACAGGAATAATTAAAAACTGTCTCATTGTAATGTGTGAGCATTTATTTTACTTGGCCTAACATTTTTCAAAGATTGGTCCACTGTGAGGGTTTTGTTAATGTAGAGATTGTTCTAAACAAAGCAATGTCTTTAAGTATTTCATGTGCCTTTAGGAGGCAGGAGGCAGAGAAACAAAAGAGGACAGGGAAACGAGCAAAGTTTGTACCCACAGAGGAGAAGATGCCTCACAGATGAGGTTGTGAGGTCCCAAAGAGGCGTGATACAGTGGCCGTTTCCTCAGATGAAGCCAAAATGCAAATGTGTCAGGGAAGCGCTGCCCTAGAGCACCTTCCTGTCTGTGACTTCAGTCAGACCTCAGCAGTTTCAAGATTCATCAGTCTTTTGCCAAGTATCTCTAAAATCAATGGGCAAAGTCTCTCTTTTCCCTTGTGTTCATTTTTATTGCTGTCAAGTGACAGATGCTCCGGTAATGGATCCGTTCACATAAATGGGTAGGTAGGGTAAGCACTGTGTCCCTTAAAGCCAGGGGGTTTGGGGCCAGCTGTGCCAAATTCATTGTCATCTCCAAGTGCTGGAAATAGATGTGGCTGCATTGAATCATGAGCTAATGAACTGTAGCCTTCCTGGCTGAGTCTGTAATTACTTGGCAATCACATAACCCGGGAAACCTCAGGGTCCTTTGATCCAGCACATTTTCTAAGCAGACAACAGCTTCTTTCTACTTTGGGCAGGGATAGAGTGAAAGGTTGGTTTACTCCTTTTCATATGGAGTAGGGACATGCCTGAGGAGTCATCTTCCTGAGTCTGGTGATCAAGCCAACTGTTAATATTGGCCAAAAGTTTACCGGTCTTCCAGTAAATTTGTAACATTATGTTAAAATGAATTTGCAAGTAGACAATTGAAAGGGAACGTATTAAAGCAGCCAGCGAGTTAGAGTACCTCAATTCCCTGATCCTCATTGAAAGTTAATGAAATCCCATCCTTATGTGACCTTTAGCTGAGTAGCTAAGCATCTTGCAAATTTCTCTGTTTATCCCATGTCCATTTAGTGATTGCCCATGATGGTATGACATTCACCTGATCAGGCACTGGTTTCACCCAACATCCTCGTGCACGAGGAGAATGCATTGTTACTCTGTTGAAAAACAGTGACTTGCCTAATTCCCAAACAGATGCTGACAGTCCTACCTTGGGCTCCTTTTGAGTTGTCTACTTTAATGTTCTAATTTCTTTCACACTTTAAAACCTTCAGGAAAGTGGCATCAAGGTGTAAACTGTGAATCCTTCAATGATCATTGTCATCATCCTCTAAATCATGGGTTTGACTACTTTTATGGTATGCCTTTCACACTTCTAAACAACTGTCAAGAAAACAAACCTCCAGAGCTGGATGTAGCCCTTCAAGCTAAGCTTTGGCTTTACAGTCAGATAATTACTCTTGCTGTGCTCACTCTCACGGCTGGAAAACTGACTGGTTTGATTTCCATCCGCTGGAAGATAATTGCCTGTTTTACTTTGGCGGGCGGCCTTTTCTTCATTTCTTGGTACTCCAGTTATGGCTTTGTGCAGTATTGGAACTGTATCCTGATGAGGAACCATGATGTCACTGAGCAGCCGATGAGGTTAGAGAGGACTGCTTCCCTCATGCTGAAGGAGGCAGTGTCATTTATCAAAAGGTAAATGATTGTCTGTAGTTTCCTTTAAAGGGGCCACAATGTTCTGGGCACTTGGAGTAGAGTATTTTTCTCCAGTAACTATAGCTGTATCACGATAACTGTTTTGAAACTCATATCCAAGTTCTCTATTTAGAAACCCAATGCACTTAAATTTTAATTGCAACCGTCTTGCACTGGAAGCTACAGTAAATGAGATGGATTTTAACCAAATGATATATGACCATCCCACTATGCCCTGTAATATGCAAATACTATATTGCTCCAAGATTAACCAGCTAATTTTTATGCTTCGCTCTACAAGCCTCACTTGTGCTCTTCTTCATAAACCCTACAAAACACCTAGATAAAATGTGTGTGATGCACAAAATTATTTTATGTGAAAATCTCAAAACACTTTAAATCTATTTTTATGGATTGAGGAGGAAGCCAAGAAAGATCATTCATTTTCTAGATTCAAGTTCTACCTGCACAGCCTTCTATAATATTTCTGTGCATCGAGTGTCTTTCTGTAAAACAGAGAAAGTAACTATTCTTTTCTTAAAGTTTGTGAAAACATATATTGAAAACTGTAAGTGGCCAACTTACAAAAGCCACATGAATATTAAAGTAAATATGAGACTGTATCCAGTTGCATTTAATTAAAAAGGCATCAGAGTTAGGCATCTGATTCATTTAAGCACTATGCAAATGCTATGCCTGTTTACACATCAGAATTTGAAAATAATCTGGCTGAACAGGATCTTTCTTGACAGTTTTCTTTTTGCATGAAATGTGGGCAGCTGTGATCAGTGGAGAGGCACTAGATGTGGGGTGCAGTCTAGGTGCAGTGTGTGTGTGTTTGTGTGTCTGTGCATAGATGAATATGAAACCTTTCAAAATATTCCAAACGCACAACAAAAAAATATTTTTATTTTTGGTTTGTTTTTAAGAAACAGGCATGGACCATTCCTTCTCTTTGTTTCCTTTTTACATGTTCACACCCCGCTCTTTACCACAAAAAAATTTCTTGGGAAGAGCCGTCATGGTTTATACGGAGACAATGTAGAAGAAATGGACTGGATGGTGGGTAAGTATTCTTCATGAAGGATTTGTTTCCAACACATACACCTGTGTATTTTAAAGCAGGAAAGATAATAAGGCAAAAATACCTACAGAAATCTAAGCTATTAAAAACTCCTTATAGGGCATTGCAAAAGATTATTATTGAAACGTTATAAACGTGGCTTCATCTTTCTAATTGGTTAATAGGAACCTTGCTGTCTCTCTTCTTAAATTTAAGGCAAAATTCTGGATGCGCTTGACAAAGAAGGTTTGAAAAATCATACATTCACATATTTTGCCTCTGATCACGGAGGACACTTGGAGGCTCAGGACAGATCTTTCCAGCTAGGTGGCTGGAATGGTATTTATAAAGGTAGGAAAACCACTATGACTTTACATGAATGTTAGAAACATAATAAATTTGCCTGTCTGAAGCTATCAAGGCTGGAATGAGTTGCATTTTTAGCTTGAAATATAGGTGACATACAAAGGTGCTTTAACCTTAAAGTCACCTTTTTGTTCAGGAAAGTGCAAGCATTATTACACATCTCCTTGACAAAGGTATTGTCTCACTTGATACCTGTAAATTATTTGGTGTTCTCAAGTAAAAGGCACTAGAAAAAATGTGATAGTTCCCTGTATTGAATTCTCTCTCTCTCTGAGGCTTTTTTCCTCTCTCCACAATATGACTGTTTCTTGATTTGCTCGTTCCTTTTTCTCATTATGTTCCAGAAATCATTGCTCTCCAGCTAATCAATACAGAATAGAGTAAGGCAACATTGTGTCATGACTTGCGGCAACAATTTATTCCCCACATGCTTTCATATTGCACCCAAAATCAGTGATTGGCATAAAACCAAAATGGCCTTGGTAGTCTAAGAGGACCTCACTCTTTACCTGTGCTCGTCCCTTTCTGCTGTGAACCATTCTTCAACCTGCTGAGCAGTGCAGTGGCTTTTTTCAAGACGAAAGAATATGCATTCATTGCATTTTCTCCCACCTACCCCAACAGCCATGTGTCATCAGACCACCTCATCGTGTGACCTGTCAGGAACATAGAATCATAGAACCGTCTAGGTTGGAGAGGACCTTGAGTCCAACCATTACAAGACAATACATGTCAGGGCTTAGGCTGTTATCACCGATGAACCATCCACCTCTTGCCCAAACTTTTGATGTTTTTATTTTCCGAAAACAGGTTTCTTCCATTTCAAAACCTTCTTAAGCTGCTCCACAGGGCACAGCAGAGGTCAGAGACATGGAATTTTGGCTCTTGTGAGGTTGATGCTCTGCTGCTGAGCAATGGAGCTTGCTGGCCCTTATGAAAGGGAAGTGCTGTCAGTTAGTCTGTTCATCCTCCACCTCACTTCCTGCTTTTGCTTGAGAAAGTGCTTATCTTTGTGGATGATAGGACTGATTCATAAGCCTGATGGGATCTAACAAAGACAATGTTTATTCCATATTGAATATATGAATTAAAACAGGTTTCTGCTTTGGGAGTTAAGTAAATATTGTCTTCATACAGCCAGCATCAGGATGCTTTATTAGGTTAGTTTCTCTTAGTAGCAAGTTGAGAAAAGATGTTTTCCTGCCATTTGAAGTAAAGCATATATGGTACGATTTCATAGGTTCAGATGTTTTGCTTCTGAGTTAAGAGATGTTGCATTAAGCATTGGGAGAGTCAGGTCCAAATCTCAATCTCAAAAAAGGAAGAGATGTATAAGGTGTATGGAAATATAAGTGCTAAGGACACATATTTGAAGGGAATTCATGGCTATAAAAAGAAGAACATTTTTTTAGCTGTTTATTAAACTAGGATACTAGTCTTGTGTAGGTTTAAAGAGAATATCAAGTATTTCTTCAGTCTTGTGAGTTCTTCTGATTTCCAGTTCCCCCTCTTTTCTTTTACTCAAAAGCTCTTCAGTAACACAGGTGAGTGCAGGCAACCCATGAAATGGAGGATAACAGAAGGCTGAAGCTATTTTATTGTGGCTGAACATAGTTTTTCAAAGGTAGATTTATTATTCCTACCCTGACCTGTGGTCAAAGTTAAAATAGAGATTGCCTCCCCCTCTCTTTCTAGGTTTGGATGAGTTATATGTCACATTTTGAGGCCTTCTAAAGTATGTGAAGTCCAATGCAAATCAAGAGTCAAATCTATTGGATAAGCAGTGTATTACTGCACCTTTTTCTGTACATTCAAATGCAACAAGCCAATGAAGAGGTTTGTGTTTGCCTCTGAACTGCCATATGTTGATTCATTTCATTGCAGGTGGAAAAGGCATGGGAGGCTGGGAAGGAGGGATTCGTGTGCCAGGAGTATTTAGGTGGCCAGGAGTGTTACCTGCAGGCACAGTTATTGATGAACCTACGAGTCTTATGGATATTTATCCCACGCTAGTTCATCTGTCTGGAGGAATATTGCCACAGGACAGGTATGGAGATGTTTTCAACAGAAGTTGATAAGACAGCTAACTGCTAAAAATTCACTGTGTTTCTTATCATCCTTGGAGATCCCATAAATACTGCTTAGCCTCAAGCCTGGTCTGAGATTTTAAATTAGTGAGCAAACTCTCCCAGATATGCCCACAGGTGTGCTCATGGCCAGAGGAGTTGTTCCTGCCAAAGACCAGGTGCTGGTTTCAAACCCAGGTTCCTGAATGAGTTCAGGAAGAATTGGTGGATGAGGTTGTTTTAGTACTAACTGACTTGACTTATGGACACTTACAAATATGTCCTAAAGTCATTAAACCCATCCTTGCTCAACAGATTTCTTTAAACTCCTTTGAAAATTGCTAAATGTAAACAATTATGAGATTGGTATCGATTTCCTGAATAAATTACTTTTTTCCGCTAGACCAAGCTCTAAATATTGTTTACGTATTGCTAAATGGAATGAGTTGACCCAGCTATTTAAAAAAAAAAGGAAAAAAAAAATTATCTAGGATTTTAAATACTGGCTTGGCAGTCTGCTGGCTGCTCTAAATCTAAGACCAAATTATTCTGTGTGCTGTTTCAGGCACTGGTGCAGCCAATGCAAAGGTCGTGATAACTATGCAGTTCACTGTCAGGCTTGTCCTTGCCTGAATACGCTTCTCCCCATTACGTTAGGGTCATTGATGGACGAAACTTGGTGCCTTTACTGCGAGGAAGAGTTCAAAAGTCAGAGCATGAGTTCCTGTTTCACTATTGTGGGTCCTACTTGCATGCAGTGCGGTGGCACCAAAAGGACAGTAAGTACAAATATTTGACAGACTTGTTACGTGATGGGTGTTTATCAGCACTGATCTCTGAGATTCTTGAAATTATTGTGCATGACATACCAGTGACTCTGGCTAGCTGGACGTGTCTTACAACAAATATTTGTAAGTAACAAACCTATAGGAAGTGGGGTGGGAATACAGGTTGTCTACTACTACACTGGAAATTTAATGTCCTTTCTTCATATTTCTAGTGTTTTCTGCCTTCGAAGTCAGTACTCCACACAGAGAATCTGACTTGTGGTGATGGGGGTGCCGGGGTGTGTGAGAAGAGGTCTCCTTAGTAAATAGCCGTACTCGTATTGCTTGAAGGCACTTTCCATTTTCCTCTCTTGTCTTATAGTTGTGCCATAAGATTTCTTTCCTGCCAGGTGGAGCTATCTGGAAGGCTCATTATGTGACCCCTGTCTTTCATCCACCTGGGGCTGGGGCTTGTTATGGAAAAGGAATTTGCCCATGTTTTGGGGAAGGCGTGACCCATCATGACCCTCCGTTGCTGTTTGATCTCTCGCGAGACCCTTCTGAAGCCAAACCTCTGTCTGCTGACACCGAGCCCCTCTTTGACACTGTAGTAAGGAAGATTGGAAGAGCCATAGAAGAGCATCGCAGGACACTGACTCCAGTCCCAGAGCAGCTCTCTGTGTACAATGTGGTGTGGAAGCCGTGGCTGCAGCCGTGCTGTGGGACCTTCCCATTCTGTTGGTGTGATAAGGAAGGTGACAACACACAAAGTTTGTGAGGTGGACGTCTACTAACGTCCTACGGCACTGAGTCTTCTGCTGACAAAGCTTTCGGAAAATAATTGTGTCCTTTCTCTCTCTGGGAAGCAAAGTGGACGAAAATAAAGAAAAGGAATGTTGATCAGGGATTTCCTCTTTCATTCTTCACCACTAGCCAAAGGTCTAAGGAAGTCATCTCGGGTGTGGTAAAGGGCTTGAATGGAGACTGGTTTTGCAGACTTGCATATAAGAGATGGCTGTAGAGGTATATGCCTAATTTATGCCTGCTCAAGGAAGACAATTGGAGAACTCTGCAGAGAGACCGGCGTACAGTGCTAAGCGGGCAGCGGTAAGAAATACTAGACTTATGCAGAACTCCAGATGTTTGCAGTTGTGCCCCTATAGTCCACAAATCATGGTTGTACTCTGTCCAAACATAGTAGTTGGAGTCATCATTGCTTCCTGTACTGCTCTGTTTTCTCTGCAGAAATACTATTCAGAAGTTGAGCAATACCTGAGACAGAGCGTATTTGACGTAGTGAGGGATCATCCTCAAGTTGTCAACAGCTTTTTGAACAGATCTGTAGCTTTAGCTGGGTAACGGTAGCCTATATGGCAGACAGTACGAAGTAGAAAATGTTGATGTGTGGTATACCTTTGCAGCAGTTAAAAAAGAGAGAGAAGCATTTTGCTTTTTAGAAAGAGGTCCTAGTGCATGCTAATTTGGCAAACTGCAATTTTATTGCATGTAAGATGCGACTAAAAATGTTTTACATTAATGGTTTACACTGTTTCAATGTCAGTTCTAGAAAAATGAGGTTCATTTGAGAGTCATCTTGGAATTCGTATTAAAAAAATATTTGGTAGCAGTATATTTAGTTTTACAAACTACAACTTGTAAAAAGGGATCTTGCCAATACTAGTTAAAAAAACAAACAAACAAAAAAACCCCACTAAACAACCTAAAAAACCCAAACAAACCAAAAAAACCTGCAGTGGTGTGACCCTAGCCAGACTTTCTAAGGAGACAAGACTTTGCACTGAAGTTTGCAGTGAAATTGCAGACATTTTAGGGCTTTGAACTGTATTAATGGCTGTATTTTTGCAGGAATAGATGAAGTCAGAGTTTATTATAAGCATGCTGCTAGAACTCTAGAGAAATTGGAGTTCAAATTTAGTAAATGGAAAAATATTATTTTAGGGGGTTTTGTTGTTTTGTTTCCCCCCTTGGAATAGCCTTGCAAACATTTTAGTTGCTCAGGCAGTTTAGTTGATTAACAGTTTTCTTCTTATCTCTTAGTGTTTATTCCTAAGTGTGGCATAAAAACAATTTTACAAATTTCTGTTTGTGTCATTGCAATGTTTATGTTCTTCACTACTCTACATTAACTCAGAAAACTTGTCAAAGGTAGAAGGGACTATATGAGTGCCAGTGTTTGCTTTTAGTACTCAGACATGTGCGAAAAGCTAGACAGAAAGTGGCAGTATAAAGCGCACAATGACTCAAAAATTAAGTTTTTGCCGGCAGGGAATTTGCCTGTACGCAGCAGTGAGGAAACAGCAGCTTCCTGTGCTCGGGCACAGTGAAAAACCAGTTGGCTGAAGAGGAGGAAATACTGCAGGGCTCAAAATGCAGAGATTAAAAACCCATCTCCTCTCTGATTCATTGTTACAAAGCTCTTTTTCTAAATAAAAAAAAAAAAAAAAGGTCTTGGTTTAAAGCTCAGTTGTGTTGAAGACAGTACGTAATCACAGCTGTTACCGCTGTGTTGGGTCACTAATGCAGTGGTGAGGAACAGGATGCGAGGTCTTGTGCTAGCAGAGTGCCTCCTCTGCTTCCAGATAGTTTTGTTATCAGGGAAAAATTTAAAGGTGTGGGAGTTTGGGGGCTGGTGTTTTGTTTTGGGTTTGGGTTTTTTTGATTGGTTGTTTAAGACATGCCAGCAGCCGCATGGACACATTTTTGGTAGTGATCACATGGTGAGAAAGATGTAAACAGTCTAGAAAGGCTGACAGAAAAATTTAGTCATAATTTGGACCAAAGACAGATGGAAATGAATACTTACGTTATTGGCAACTTAAAGATCCGTCTTTCCCAAAGCATGATGTAATTTTTGAGAACCATAATTTTTTGAAGAAAAATCTTTGCACCAGAAGCATGACAAGCTGTTAAGTAATCATACAAAATAAGTAGTATAGTCAAACAGGTATGAGTAGAAGTAGCCCAATTTGGAAACTTAGATCTTATAAAATCAGCTGCGTATAGTCATAAGTGCAAGGAAGTCAACAAATAAGAAACTGCTTCCAACCATGATTGTCCCTGCTGTGTATTATACAAATCCGATAGTTTAAGCTGCTTCATCTTTCCACCTCACTGACGACTCCTGACTTCTCTAGAACACAGTGTTAAAGTCAGCATTCGGTGTATTCAAGTAACTCGGAGAACTGAAATGTCAACAAACAAATAGATGAGAGCTCCTCTAAGTAATTCCTTAAGACCTTTTGAAGGGTAAAGTGTATTATAACAGAGTTAAGTTCTGAAAGAAGTGTGAGTGGCGGGGGGAATACTAAACTTCCAGTTCTTGGGGGTGGAGGAAGACAGTACAATTAATATCTTCAGCATAGACAGGTCTACCTTTCCTGAAAAGAAACGTGACAGAAGAAAAGGGGGAGGACAAGCTAGTCCTCTTTTCCTTCCTGGAAAGCAGGAGAAGTAAAGTGGGAGAAACAAAACCCCAGGGCTCTGAGTGCGGTGGTGTTATTATTTACAGCATCTCTTTTGAGTCGCTGAAATAGAGCAGTGACAGGCTGTTACACAAATCTGCACAGAACTAACTGGATAGGGAATCTAGCAAAGGCAGTAGCCATGTTGTGCCAGTATTTCAAGAAAAAGGACTTTGTACTCCGCCTGGAATTCCTGTAAAACCTGCACAGCAGTTCCAGTTTGCTGGCTGTTGCTGGCGGGGATCCCGGGCGGTTTCTGTGCTGGAGACTGGGGGAAGGGAGAATCAGAGGAAAAGGAGCAAGTCCCAGCCTGCTTCCTCCCACACACGTCTTAGAGGATCAGGACTGCTCAGCACACCGAGGAGCAAGAGGGATTTCAGAGCAAGAAGAATAATTGAGACGAGGGTTTGTTTTCCGCATTGTTAAAAGGGGTTGGCCTTTTCTGTCAGTCGTGATGATCATTTATTGTGGCGTACTGGCTTACAGAGGGAGTTACTATCTGATGTTTTCTTGGGTTTCTGTAAGTAACTCTGCTGATTTCTAGAGGCTGATGTTCGATTTATGAATTAAATTGGGTTTTTTTTATTTAACAGCTGAGGAAACTGGACAGGCCCTAGGGCCTCTTACTGGGTTCGTCACATCCTAGCGATATCAGTGAGAGCTTTGCTCTCAGAAGGAATCAGCCTCTAACAGAGAAATGTGAATATGCATATTTAAATTGGAGGTTTTTAACAAGTTTGGTACTTCTAATCCTTCAGTAAAGGTAGTGCTCCTAAAATGGCTTGCAGTAAATCAGGAAGTGCTAATTTCAATCATGCCATAGCCAATGGTATTAAGACCCAAATATCACTTAAAAGCACCACTGCACCTCCCTGGTTCGAAATTCACTGATTTCCTGAGGGGGGGCTATACAAAATCTCTGTCTAAATACCAACACGCCTGCTCTGACCAGCTGGCTGTGCTGCATGAACCTGTGGGGAGAAAGTGGGAGGCAGCAGAGCTGTTGTACCAGCTTGGAAAGCTTATCACTGCCCATGGGAAATCAAGGGATTTCTTAGATGTCCAGATCCACCTGGTTTCTTTGCACCACTGCAGCTCACAAGGGCTATGATGATCCTCAGCCGCTCAGCGTAAGCCGAGAACATTTTCACTGCAATAGTTCTGGCTTAATCACGTACCCTGAGCCCTTTAAACGCAACATTGCCTACAAGTTGCTGGAAAGGTAGAGCTCTGCCTCCATCGTTAAAGCACTGTAAAGATGTTCCCGTTATAGATAAGGACCAGAGCCATTGCTAGTTCTTCCTTCTCGCAGGTTAATGCCTTCGTGCACTTGCCTGTCACCTCAGCGCTGTCCTATAGGGCCATAGTTCAGCGGAGCTTCAGGGGAACTGCTGCCAGCCTGTGATTCTGAGACATCGCTACCATACAAATAAAAGATTTGAGCTCTTAATAGTGCGTCCTTTGCTTCACATTAATACAGCCTGCTTTCCAAAGAAAATCTCTGACTCAGCCAGTGGGCAGGGAGGATGAGCTCTCAGTACTGTCTTTCAGGATCTTGACAATAGAAAGGGGAAGCATCATCAACCCTATGGAAAAATCCATCACTAATAGAGATCAAACTTTTTTCTGGTTTTATTTCCCATATTGTCTCAGCCATAGCTAAAGAAGCACTTAGGCATTACTTGGAAAAATCATCAATGGACCCTGGGTTCTGACTCTTTTTATACTATTTTCCTGGTCAGAGTAACAGCATCTACATTTTTTTAATCCTGTGGCTCATTCTTTGAAATGCGTAGAGCAGGATTATACTCTGCTCTGGTCAGTTAGTATTCCTCAGACATTCAAGGTAACTGTAACGCTCTTGTGTACAAAAAAGGCAGAAAAAAGTTCTTTTGGAAAATGCTATTTTTTCTCACTGGAGAACATGGTGATTTTGGAGGAAAAAAAAACCCAAACCAAAACAAAAAACCAGCACCAAAACCCACAAGTTTTTCATTAGTCAAGATGGAACTTTTCAGATCTCTGTGTACAGAAGTGAGTTTATGTTTACAAACATAGTTTTAGTTGTTATAGAAAGTAAATATTCATATTGGCTTCAATCTGTTCCTTAATAGAACTGACAACATCTTTGTTCTTGTGCTGGTTTGAAATGGAAAGAAGTGTGGAAAAGCAGGGATTTTGCATGGATGGGATATTTCAGATTTTTATCTCTTTTCACAGTGAAGGAATGAATGTCATCTCTAATTTACTTCAGTGTACAGCATGAAGATGAACATATGCCGGTCCCTGCGGAGCTGGTTTATCATGTACTTCTGCATGACTGTTTGCATGATTCCAGTGCAACATTTTCTGCAGATCCCTTAGTCTGTGGCCATTCACAAGGAAAAGGCATTTCCCAAGCCATTCTTTTTCTGAAGTGACTAGTTGTGCTCTCTGTTTCAGCAGGCATAGGGAACTACTTCCACTCATAATATTTGTCTTGCCAGACAAAAATAAATATTTAGAAAATGAAAGGTTATTTCTAGGTTTTTAAAGTCCAGGTTGAGTTCCTAGAGTTGGCAGGTAGAAAAACTGTCTTGTTTAAATTTATGAACGGTATTAAGCTTTAAAGTCCTTTGAGGAAATAATCATAATAATATTTATGTTTCTGGACAGTTTTTGGTAACATTCAGATAGAAACACCTCCTTGAATGTACTAGATGGCATCCAAACCTAAGAAGGTTACAGTTCCTTCCCTAAGAATTACAGAGCAAATATTACTTTCCAGGACGAATTTTCTCAGAGGCATTTTTTTGTAGTTTCTAAGCTCACAGTAAGGTTTAGATTATTTTCCTGTACCTTAAAGATAATTTGAGGTTAAGTAAAAGTGAGATACTAGTTTTACTTATCATTACCTCATTTGTAAAATGGTGAAAAACTTCCTTTCAGTGAACACCAACGGTTCTGTGCATGTGTTGAGTCATTGGCACCTTTAACACACATTTAAAGCCAAGGTCATTTAGCCTTCATGCCAAACACTCAGAAGTCCCCCTGATGTTATGGGCAGCTGAGAACAGGCCAGATCTTGCAAAGCTGCATGCTGTGGAATCTGACCTTACCTGTCCTCTGAAGTGCTCCTTCTGCCTTGCCGTGTCAGTGCAACGGGGCTCTGATCGCACGACTCCGGAATGTAGGGCCTGTGGAACCCAGCCCCAGTACTTCAGTCCACCTCTGCTGGAGCCAGCTGCAGGCAGAGGGCAGTGGGATTGCGGTAATGCAGGGCCATTAATGACTAACCTCACAGACAAGATCATCAGAGCTACTGGGCTCTGATTTTTTTTCTTTTTTTTTTTTCCCCCCACCAGAATTTGTGTAGCCAAGGATGTATCTGTTTCATACAAGGGGAAGGCATGAAGTTTACCAGAGAAAACAATGGTAAGAAATGACATTCACTGAGGGTCTTCCTGGTTTTTACATGCTGTGCTTAAGAAAATTTAAACAGATCTCCTTTTTTTGGAGCAGTTAATCAGTTAATACAGGTTTAGAACTATTGGTTTTTCAAAGTCTTTTACCCTACTTTTATAGGACATGAAAATTTAGGAGTATATATAATATATGTTATAGTACATTTAACATGCATTTGTCCCATTGTGATATCTATTAATGAACCAGCAGCCACGTCGTATGTTCTAGCATATGTATTTTACTTCAGGTGAACATCTGTAAGCCACCTCTTGAAAACACCTTGAGCAACTAAGATATGTGCTGAGGTATTATTAGGGTCTTGTTCGAAAGATAACCAAGGTTAAGCCTGCTGCTGCAACCTTGATTTTGCAGAGGGTCCCATGGCTGAAGGAGCACTTTCCAGATGCTGTGTGTAGTACTGGGTGCAGTGGGCGCAATAGTCAAGGCATTGCCATCGCAACCAGTGTGCCTCCATGCCAACCACCTGCATGCTCCTGTCCCACTCATTGCAGGAGCCTTACCAGGAGTGTCCTACACCCCTGTACAAGGGGTGCGTGGCACAGGAGTCTTGCAAGCATCCAAGCGCTCATTCTGCTGGGAGCATCTGCTGAGATCAGGGCAAATCTCAAAATAGAAATGCACATACAAGAGTACTGTGTGAATAAAAAAAATATTATTTCTGCTTTTAGAAAACTCAGGAACTTTTATAGATATTCAGGAGCTCCATCTGCTGGCAGCATTGGGTAGCTGTTTGCATTTATAGTGAGTCCTAATAAAACTTTCAGACTAGTAGTTTAAAGTCTGTTGTAAAGCTTGCAAATGTTTTTGTAATATTACCTCTTTACTTTTAATTTCAGGAGCTGCCTAAACATTTGGTTAATTTTATTCTTGTTCCCAAGAATCTGTGTATCAAATCCTTCAAAACCCAATTTTTTACTGATACTGGCTGATGATCTTGGTATTGGAGATGTGGGTTGCTATGGCAATGATACAATGAGGTAAGAATGTATTCCACAAAATAAATTATCCCTTCCTGGTGAATTTCAGTGGAAAAAACACTGCTGACACTTCATATTAGAAAATCCATTATTATGGATTAGTTAATCTAGGTAGACTTCTTTTCAAACCATGTACAAAATAAGTGTTCTACAGTAATTCCTACTGGAGTAACAATTACACAGGCATGCTTAAGCAACTTTCTTGGACTTCTAATCTTCAGCATATACAGTCAGAACTTTGCAAATGTGTCCACGCACTGTATTTGCCAGGCATGTGTATAATTTATAAGTTTCTACAACCTGAAAAATCAAGGACCAAGATGAGAATTTAATATCAGCTAACAACTCTAGAAGGCTTGTTATGAAATGACAGCTCAGTCTATGTGATATATTTATCCCTAGTGCAGTTATCAGTCTATATATAGGTTGATTGATAGAATGATTGCATACATATCCTGTGTTTAACCTATTATAGTCTTGGAAATTGTGTTGTCCTGTATCTATTAATGTAATCTTTTTCACCATGCTGCATGAGCTTCTGATGTGGGATAGACCTGAAATACCTTTTCTTTTTTTCTTTTTTTTTTCTTTTAAGTTATTAGTAAAAACATATTTATCCATGGAAAACTCATTTCTAAGGAGTCAAAGCATCTCAAAAAATATGTAACACAGAGCTTTCCTCATTGAGTTGTAGACAAAGAGAATTGTAAATTTGATGGTGATGTCCTCGACAAAACTAGGAGGAGCGGGATACCATGAAGTTCTGTGTAATACATTTTTTATCAGAGATGGGATTTTTCTCTTTAGGACCCCTAACATTGATGGCCTGGCAAAGGAAGGAGTGAGACTTACTCAGCACATGGCTGCAGCTGCTGTCTGCACTCCGAGCAGAGCAGCTTTCCTGACTGGCAGATACCCCATCAGATCAGGTTGGGCCTCTCTCTAACGGTTCACTGCAGTTTGTCTAGCCATTGTTGCTATTAAAAATCCCCTTAAATAAGCCATTTTAAAGACTAGTTAATCTAAGGATTTGGGGTCTCAGTGAGATGGGCAAAAATAAAGGTGACTAGATGTAGTGATTGATTTCTATGGGAAAATCCCCAAATAATGCACGTTTAATGTAGCTAAATGACAATGCAGAAATGGGTGAAATCCAAACAACACAAAGCACCCAGAGGTAGAAACATGAAGAATAAAATTTTGTGAACATTGTATGTCCAGTGGTATTAAGATCATATTAAGTGCAATATTTTGAATATCCCGGCAAACTTTTTCATAGTGAAATGTGTCAGACTGTGGAATAGTTCTCAACAATTATGTTGTAAAACAGATTTACTTTCGCCATGTAAATTCATGACAGAAAACTGCATTGGACTAGCAGATAATGACATGGGACTTGGAGGAGACATCATTCTGGGGGTCAATCAGAATATCCCAGGAGATACTAAATGGCATATAAAAGGCACTGAGTCCCATTCATTAGAAAGAACAATCTGAGAATAAAATCAAACAAGCCATATTTCAGATTTTCAAAGACTGTTATTCCTCTCTAGGCATGGCATCAAGCACTCAACGGCAGGTTCTCTTTTGGAACGGGTGTTCTGGAGGGCTCCCACCAAATGAAACTACTTTCGCTAGAATACTGCACCAGCAAGGTTATTCTACAGCACTTGTAGGTATGAGACATAGCAACTTGCCGCATTTACATTGCTTGTTATTCAAATGAGGCTGCTTCTGCAAATATTTTTCTTTGCCAAAATGTCTAGGATCAGTTAAACTAGAGTTTCTTGTATGCATAACTTTCAAAATCAGCAGGGTTTTTAGAATGCCAACCGCAAGCTTCCAGTGTCAGCACAGCATATCTGATAAATCCAAAATGAGGATGTATGGAATACATAGATGTACACTGCAAACAGAAGAAAATGCAAAGGAAAGAATCTTGTTTGCCCAGTACAGATTGCTTTAGGAAGAACCAACAGAGACATTCACTGATCTCTTAGAGCAGAAAACCGTTTTCTGCCAGCTGGTACCCAGACACCACAGTGGTCTTAATTATAGCTGGTGGGTAGATTTTCTGTTATTTATGCATCCTGCTTATTATCACAGTTAAGACTCTTTTCTGCAAAAAGAAACTCTGCCAAAAAAAGCTGAAAGAGTCCCATTGACTTCAGTGGGGTTTGGATCAAAATACACGTCCAAAAAAAGAAAATCCTATTAACTGTTTGATAATTTTGCCTGAAGAGCAATTAAAGGCTGTGTCTTTCAAGCACCTCTCATTTTTAAACTCTTTCTGATGTAGTCAAAAGTGTCATGTACTTAATTGTAATTACTGTGATTTTCACACCTCTGCTCAGCTCTGGCACACTGAGGTGTCATTTAATTCCTAAATTGAAGTGAGTCTTAGCGATGTACTGACTTCACACAAGTTTGTGCGAAGGGCTGAACCTTCCCTAGCTCACTGCCGTCTGGTATAGCTTATACGGTAAACTGCATTCATATACACAAGCGCAGAAGAGCTGGTTAGCAGTTCTCAGAAGTTACTTGTCTAGGTAATAGCCCCTAAGTCCATGGTTATAGTCCTTCAATGTCAGGATAATTACACTGCCTTGTAATATGACTTCATTAAGGTCCATTATCAGTGTATGACATATTCTGATATGTCCAATTGTACTGGATAATTGGAATGGCCTATTTTTGCTACTTATTTTAGGATTAATATAGACACACACAGCCAGTATGTACACCTTCTTCCTGAAATTTGTTCCTGGACTGTGAAGGTCAGATAGAACTTGTCTGTAAATTAGTTCATATTTTTGCACTTCGCTGTTTCTTTTGGCACAAGGGTTTCTCCGGTTTCTCCCCATCGGGCTACCTATTCACGAATGGCTGCTTCATCGTGTGAAAAATAATAAGCACCAACTATTGCAACCCTATTTTTTCTTATTCAGGGAGGCAACTGAGCTGGACCATTGCCCTACGTGGAATTTTAACAGATAGGCGAGGAAAACCAGCTGTTCTAGGCAGATAAAGTGCCAATACACGATTGCACCCCAAGTCTGTCCCTGTTCCACACCAGCTCCTCCCTTGGCTGCACCTTAACTGAGGAGTGCAGCCAACCTATTAGAAATACAGGCAGACACACCCAAGAGTAACGATGTTGGATTTAAGATCTTTGTTTATATTTTCAGGGAAGTGGCATATGGGTGTGAACTGCAAATCCCGCCATGATCATTGCCACCATCCTTTAAATCATGGCTTTGATTATTTTTACGGCATGCCTTTCACCCTTTTGAATGAGTGTCAAGGCACGGATGACCCTGAACTGGCCAAGTCTTTGCAGGATACCTATTGGCTTTACACACAGATGATCATCCTTGCAGTGCTTACTCTTTTGATTGGAAAACTTGCCAATTTATTCTCAGTAAAATGGAAAATAATCATATGTCTGGTCATCGGCGGTCTCCTGTATTTCATCTCCTGGTTCTCCAGCTATGGTTTAACCAAGTACTGGAACTGTATCCTGATGAGAAATCATGATATCACTGAACAACCGATGAATCTAGAAAAAACTACTTCTAATATGCTGAAGGAGGCAGTTTCATTCATTGAAAGGTAACCAACAAAAATTGTATCCTGTTTTAAGGATTTTTAAAAATAATGTGATTATTGTGTCATACAGCAGTAGGTTAGGCAGCTGGCATGCTGAACTACCCGTCCTGATGCTGGCCAGTAATTTGTTGCTTTCTGGCATCCCCCTACCTGTCAGCATTCAACTGCTGTCCTTCCTCTTATACATAGCTTGTCAGCTCCTCAGGAGAAGGAAGATGATTTTTTTTATGTTTATGTTTTGCTCACCTAACACAAAGGGGTCCTGGCCAAGGACTGGGCCTTCTGCCAGTAGGAACAGAAAAATGATCTTAGCCCGGTTAATGGACTGTCATAGAAAGTGTCATATGCAGTTAATATTTTACAAACAGGAGAGTGATAGTGAATTTGGTTTTGTTTTCCAAAGGTATCCTTCATTTGAACAAACCACTATGTCTTTAAAAGTATTCATGTGTCAAGTCTGGGCATATACGTGAATAAGATTATACTATTTCTGTCAGGATTTAGGGGTTGTTTCTTTGTTTTTTAAGGGAAATTGGAGGTGGAATAAATCCCTTCTGTAAAACTTTGAGCGTAGATAATCTCAGGTTCCTTAGGATATGCTGCCTGGCCTGATGTTAAAGGGATATGGTTCCCCTGCGGGTGCAGTGTCATATCTGCCTCTTCCATGAAGATGACTCAGACATTCAGTGACATCCATGTTTAAGTCTAAGCAAGTGAGTCCTATTCTCCTTGCCTCTGAGAGTATGTCAGTCTTTTGGCTATGAACTTTCCTTGTTATTTATTTAATGTTCTACGCATGTCTAATGGAACCAGAAAAAGAAAGGGCCCATTACTATTTTGGTTTTAATACAGAACCAACATCTTTGAGTGGTGTTTTAATCCCCTCTGTCTCCCAAAACCTCAAAAATGCAAAGATGTCAAAATCAAAAATTTTTTATTTAGACCACAATAATAATTTTTATTTAGATAGTCACTACAATACCACTGTTATATTTTGGGTTGAGTGGCAGTTTGCAGAGAAATGATTATTGTTTTCTTTTATTTCAGAAACAAGCATAGACCATTTCTTCTCTTTGTTTCCCTTTTACATGTTCACACCCCCCTCATTACCACAGAGATGTTTCAGGGAAGAAGCAGGCATGGCCTATATGGAGATAATGTAGAGGAGATGGACTGGATGGTGGGTAAGTGGTCTTCTTGGAGAAAATCCTTCATTTATTTGAATGTGGAAAAGAAGTTAAAGGGGTGGTCACAGAACTCCCTTTTTGCATATGTCAAAAATCAGTGAACTTGCCTTGGATACACAGCTCCAGAGATTGCCATTCCATTATTATACCTCTTGTTTTTCTTTCTTAAGATGAAAGCTCAAACTTTTCTGATGAGGATTTGCTCTTTTTTCTTTTTTTAATTGACACACTTCTGTGCTGCAGTGTTAAATGCAGTCAAATAATCAAATATGTGCTTGATCATGTTGTTAATCAAAATTTATGACGTTTCTCCAGCTCTATCTAGTCCCAGAAGGTAGAAGTGGTGCTCCTAATGAATATTACATTATACAGTGGTTTTTTGTGTACTTGTTCATTTTTATAGAAGAATAATCCATGGAGCAGAAACCAGAACTCCCTCCTAGCCAAAAGGCCAAATTAAAAAGCTGTAGAGTTTCACTTAATAAATCATGTGAAGTCAGTACATTGTGAAGACTCACTTAGGTCTAAATCTAGGCTTTGAGTGCCAATTAGGTTTTTAAACCTTAAATTAGGATTTTAATTAGGTTTTTCAGCCTTACTTAGTCATTCCTTTCTGCTTCAGTGGGAGGGAGGGAGATAGCTACTGTTTGTATTTAGTCAAAAGTGAAGATCCTATTGACAAAGTATTCACCTCCTGTCCCAGGCCAAGATTCAGTCCCTGAACCTTTTCTTCCTCCAATAACCATGTTTAAAAAATTGTATTTTGAGGGAAGCCTGATTACTTCTGATGGGCAGGCTGAGAACTCCTGCAAGATCCAGTTGAACCAGAGGACTCTGCCATGCGCCTCTTCCAAATTTTTGGCACCAGTCACCTTCAGGCACAGGCTACTCAAGCAGAGCTGGATAGCAGAAGCCCAATGGTGTAAGGAATATGCCTTGTATAGGCTAAACAGGACGGCAGCTACTCTCCAGGGCTAGACAGCTAAGTATGAGATTTGGGGTCTAATTCAGAACCAATACACCTAGACTCAATCTAAAGTCTTTTTGGGGGAAGGTGTCTATTTGTAGGTAAAGTCAATAAGTGGTTTGACCAAGGAGACACAAGAAGTCTGTAAAGGAGAAGAGATTGAGCAAAAGAGCCCATCACTGGCTTATGCTTTTTCCTTGTGTACTTCATCTTTTGCTGCTGCTTCTGTAGCTATGGAAGCTGTTCTTGGCAAATATATTTGATGCAGAAGGTGATGAGGACAAGCAACCAAAGATAAATCATGTTCTGTATAAACATTTGATGCTATCAATACCAAAAACATTCCTTATTCCTTACCACTGACATCAGAAGATTTTAGTTGATAGTATGCAGGCTGATCTCAGAGTCCCTGTTCAGTTCCTGGTGAGACACAGCAGTTTTCTATGATTAGGAATCTAGGCAGCACTATTATTTAAGTTTTTCAAGATGCTTGAGGCTACACGATGGATGCAATCCTTGACTCAGAGAATTTAAAGCATAAAACTGACAGAGTAGTCTGAGTAGCTTGAATAAAATGATCATTCATTTAAATTATTTTCCGACTGGGATGTTATTTTTTATTTTCCTGTTTTTAAAGACACCACAAAAAAACTTTGGATACATTCAGCAGCTTTCCGTTGGGCTCTTAGTATTTCTGTAATGCAGGATTACTCTTTGCATTGCTTGTGGTAGCCCATAAGAGAACTTATGCAACTAAAAGGAAAGACTCGGTCTTCACTGAATTTTGAGTCAAGACATCTGACTGCATGTCCAAACGTAATTATGATGTTTTGCTTTGTTTATAGGCAGGCTTCTGGATGCTATTGACAAAGAAGGCTTGAAGAATGCCACATTCATTTATTTTGCATCTGACCATGGAGGATCCTTAGAGGCTCACAGAGGAAATGCTCAGTTGGGTGGATGGAATGGGGTCTATAAAGGTAAAATTTTGGTAGTGTGTACATGCATAAGACTTCCTCTTAAAAAGAAACTGATAGAATAAAATACATCCAGATAGACTATATTTACTAAGCTATATGCTGGGATGATAATCTTGGATTGTAGGGCTGGAGCAAGTTCAGGACATCAGCTATTCGTCTTTCAGCCCCCAGTCAGGATCACTTTCACCAAAGTTACAGCTATATTGTCTAACCTATTCTTAAAGACCTTCAGTGATTTCCCAGCTAATCCAATTTTCATTGTCTGTGCTACTGGAGGTTTTTTCCTGGTACCTACCTTGGATTTCCTTGCTGCAGTTTAAGCAACAGATCTTGCTCTATTCACCAATCTACAGAGAAGAGATTCTTCCTTTCTTCCTTGCAACAGCCTGTTGTTGCAAGGTAATCATGTATTTCAATGCTGTTATGTTCCCACTCGTTCATCCTTTCTTTAGACTCCAATAAACTTCTACCCTCTTCTAGCTGCATGTTGTCTTTAAGTATTGTAAGCCTAGTATCTAATCCATAACCCAAAGCACTACTTGAAAATGTTGTAGTGTCATAGAATTATACAATATCTCAAGTGGGAAGGAACCCATAAGAATCATCGAGTCCAGCTCCCTGCTCTTCTCAGAGCTGCCTAAAACTAAACCATATGACTAAGAGCGTTGTCCAGATGCTCCTTGAACTCTGACAGGCTTGGTGCCGTGACCACCTCCCTGGGGAGCCTGTGCCAGTAACCGAACACCCTCTCGGTGAAGAACCGTTTCCTAAGGTCCAATCTGAACTTCCTCTGACACAGATCCAGAACACACTGTTTGGAGTCTCACTTGAAACACCCTTCTGTTTTTCACAGTAGACAATTATCTATGTCAATACTGGCAGATATCATGATGACTATTTTCTTGATACAGTTTTCCAGTTTCTCATCTATCATATAGATGTTTCATCTAGACTCTTTTTTAATGACTGGCTTGCAACACAGTGTCAAAAAGTCTATGGAAATGAAAATCTGTGGTATCTCTTGCATGTGCTCCCTCCAGACTTTCAAGCCTCAAAAAGCCACTGTCACAGCTTGGCACTTATTGTATAATGAAGCCTGAAAACTGCTCCCATCACTTAATTCCCTAGAGGAGAAGATTTGAGTGCCTTGATCTTGCTCACATCAAAATGCACATTGTCTAGCAGTAAGTTACTTGATAAGCCACACAAGTAATGCTTGATACAGCTGGGATCTCATCCAGCATCAGTCCTAAATGCTGAATTAGCCTTCAGTTCTGGGCGTGAAGTTTCTGTACCAGTGACAAATGCAAAAAGGCCAACAGGCTTACTTGAATAGCTCAGAACCTAACTTAGGGAATTCACTTCTACTAGCCTAACACAAGTGTATTAGTAACAGGAGAATCCAGAGAGGAAAGGTGAATGTGATTAGACAGAGATTTCAGTATGAGAGGACAATGATGAAATCATGAGAGGAGACAAGAGGAGATATAATATCAGTTTAGATATTAATAACAGAAAGGCATTCCCATTTATGTCCACATACAGCAGAACAAGGGACATCCCAGTGAAACTAACTAGCAACAACTCAAAGAAGATTACAAAATTTAGTTTCATTCATAAGTACCTGTAGAACTCACTGCTGCTATTGCTAACAGGATATTAAAAACAAGATAGATAAGCCACAGATTTGAGTAATGAGAACAGCCACTACTGAATAACAAAGCATGAGATACCACTGTCTTACTTAGCACAAAGGTTATTGCACAAGCAACTGGACTCGCACTGTTTATAATCCATCATGCCACCCTGTCAGCCTTTGAAACCAAGCTCTTGGAACCTCGCCTCTCAGCTGTAACTATGAGCACACCTCCTCCATAGCAAAGTCTAGCATGACTTAGCAAAGCCAGAGGCCAGTATAAACTACCAATCAGCTGCTGATTTATTAGCTGAGCTAATAAACTAGCTTCAAGTTTTGTCTGCCAATTTTCCTACAACACTTTTCAGCGATGACTTGTCATTTCTGCCCTTGATAGGAAGAATAACAGAGCAAAGGTCATATAGGTACCTGAGCTTCAACATTTTGCAATTTTTGTTTTCTAACTGGACCCTCAACTTGGTGTTCCGGCTTTAAACCACACTGTTTCATTAATATCCCCATCCTTGACATCTGTAATTCATATTTGTAATTAGTTAATGGTTCTCATTTTGAAATACTATTTGAAACAATGACTATTTTGACTTACAAGAGAGCCAATGCATGGAGGAAAGAATTTAGAACACTAGAGGAATGCAAGAGAAACCAAGAAAGACTCTTGGATTACCTCGAGACAACTTCAACAGAAATGAAGGTGGGAAGTCTTCATCACTGCAGCATATTCAGAGCACTCCCCTATTTACTGCACGAGTTCTGCACTCTTCCATTTGGGACCACCTCAGAGCATCCCTGTGACTAAACCCCTGAAAGATGATCAAACATTATCCTAATTCATCTCACTGCTCTCCAGGACTGCAAATCATTTCATAACGTTCCTCCTGCCTCTGATTGTGAACTGTCTCACAACAAAGCTTGCCCTGTGTTAATCCCCCTTCCTCGGGCACCAAGTGAGGCTGCAATCTCTATTCCATTGACACAAAGTCAGATTTTCCTTTTTATTAATAACAGACTTTTTTTCTTGGGCATGTTATTAGGGAGTGTGGAGATTATTCTCAGACACGACATTCAATTAAAATTATGGGTCAGAATGTCAGAGAGTGGAATTGTTCCTCTTCTGCCAAAAATACTGCTTCGTAGTGGGTTGTTATATATGCCACCCAGGAAAGCAGTGTAAAATAAAGAGGTTAATAATACTTATTTTTGAAGGACAGAATTTCCACTGCAGTCATTCTACTGTTCTCCAGGATAGAGTGTGCTTTCATTAAAGTTATTTGAATATTCTAAAAATTTTAAACCCTTTTATTATACATGCATAATAAACATCTAATACTTTTTGTTCTTTTGTCTTTTTTGGTACTTTTGCTCCCCTCTCTAACAGGTGGAAAGGGAATGGGAGGCTGGGAAGGAGGGATCCGTGTTCCAGGAATAGTTAGCTGGCCAGGAGTGTTGCCTGCAGGGACAGTTATCCATGAACTGACCAGCCTTATGGACATTTTCCCAACAGTGGTTCACCTGGCTGGAGGCACAGTGCCTCAGGACAGGTACAAAGGTGACTTCATAAACTGTACTTGCTCCCCTTTCTTGATTTAGATAGAAGCTGACTCTATATGTCACGCATCCTAACAGCCACAGGTTAAATTGTTTGCTTCCTAACCAGACAATTCTCTAGCTTTCTGTGTAGCTTTCCTCATCTTTTCTGCTTATAAAGAAAAAGCAAAGAAAACCAGTATGCTTTATCAAGGGTCATTTAGCTAACCCAGTTTTCTAATCACCAAAAGGCAACCTGATTGATTTGGGACACTGGGATGACTGTAAAAACAAAACCAAAAACCCCTCTTTTAATCTTACTTTTTTATGAAAAATCCACATATATTCACAAAGCTGGCTGGTCCTGTTAGAGTGTTTTTTCATGAGTAGGGAAGGTGGAGCAAATGACACATGGCCTGGATTTGGCTGTCAGTACTGGAGAAGTAGCTTCGTCAATAGTAAACAATTTGTAGCATCTATGTTAGACTCCTCTAAAGAACGTGAGAAAGTGTGGGTGGCTAAGCCATTTGAGCAAAAAGGATAAAGTACTGGTGGCATGTGACTAAACCAACTGTTAGTCAATTGAGGAAGTGGGGGGTTTGGGGGCTTTGTTGGTTTTTTGGGCTTGTTGTGTTTTTGGTTTTGGTTTTTTTTTTTATGAAGCCTCAAGCTCACAGAGCTATCGGTGAGTTCCGTTTCAGGGAGCAAAATTACAAGCTGTGAACCATGCCTTCACTATGGTTATCCTTACTCCCAGGAAAATTACAGTAATAGTAACTTATCTCCCCAGGCAGGATGTATGAACTATCTGTAATTGCAAAAACTGCTAGTAACTGCTAATCATTGGTCTCCACCCATCCACACAATTAAAAATCTTAGGGCTCATTAGATAAACAGCAGCTTGGTTTAGAAATGGCACTTGAAATCCTAACGCTGCATGCATGGAGAGTGAGTACTCCTCACACTCCAGCTGCACACTAAAATTCTTAAGCAGTCTGGTGACTCGCATCCTCTTCACCAGGGTCATCGATGGGCGCACCTTGCTGCCTCTGCTGCGGGGGACAGTTCAGCACTCTGGGCACGAGTTCATGTTTCACTACTGTGGTGCGTTTCTGCATGCAGTGCGGTGGCACCAAAAGGACAGTGAGTATAAACATCCCTCCGCCTGCAGATGAGAGATGAGATAATAACCTCTAGCTTCCAACAGAGTATCATGTAAAAACATACGTACGTGTATCCGGAGTAAGTTTATTGCCTCAAACTCTCAGTTCTTCTGCAAGGTGCAGAAAGGCGTTGTTGTTAGCTGCCCTGCCTTGCCTGAGATGCAGGGGTTTGTTTCCCGGGTGGCATAGCTTCAAGAATCTCCCTGTCGTTGCAGTGTTTCTATCGCTTTTGCTGCAAACGCATTCGGGATCGGCTTTAGTGTAAGACTGAAGAAAAAGGAACTGCCCACATAAGGTCTTTATCTTAAGCAGTAGTTTGTTTTCAATAGCCCTCTCTTATTTGTTTCATTTTTTTCAGCTGTGGCATTAGGCAAGCTGACTGCAGCTGAAATGCTTTCCTGAGCTTTCAACAAGCACCCAACCTTTGCTGATGTCACCCTCCGTTAGTGTTAAAGAGAATGGGTCAGTTACTGGTAGCTGTGTCCTTATTCCTGCTCAGAACAGAGGATGGCATTTGTGTGATCAAACACAGGTGCCTGGATCTGAGCTTGTTGTTTTATAGTCACTGAAGAAACACAGATGGTTACAGGGTGCAATTCATAGAACAGATTCACCTCCTTCTGATTAGCACATCTGCGCTAGATCAGTCATGCCTGTTTCTCTCCCCTGACTAAAAAGGGAGCTGAGACTGACCATATCCAATATAAAAATCACCCTTATATTAACTTAGTCAGGATGAATTACACCTTCTGTGACTGGATGATGCGACAGTAAGTGATGACGTGACAGTAAGGTGACGAATTCATGGGGATACTGTACTCAGGTTTCTTCATTCTGCACAACTGGAGAAATGCAGAAGCCGATGCCTACTCATCTTCCCATCCTTTAGAAACTTAAGTGAGCACCTTTAATTTTTCTTTTGCTTTCCTTACCTGTGAAGTGAGAGAAGAATTATGGAGTTCTTGAGAGACTGCAAGTAAGTAACAGCTACAAATGCTAGGGCATTCCACCATCAGCAGCTGTTCACATACAGCTGGTACCTTGACATGGAGCTGGCTATTTGAAGAGCGCTTTTGAGGGCCGACCATGGGGTGAAATAACCGTAGGCAGCCCAGTAGGATATCCTTCTTATGTCACAGTGTTAACTTTGACGTAAGTGTTGACACAGTGTTGACTTCTTTGACATCTTTCTGATGCTCATTTACATTTCATTTATGATACTTTCTGATACAATGACAGTATCAAGTATAGATAGTATCAAGCCAAGAATCTACTTGCTCAGTGAGCACTTGAAGACTACAAAACTCACTTGTACTTGCAAATATTTCAAAATTGTCTTCTCAGTTCCCCTAGATACACACACACACACACACGAGACTATCAGTGTAATGGCTGAGAACTTTGCTGTCTTGTTGGCAGGAACAAATACATACCAGAGCTGCCACACCAACCAAACTTTTAGTCATGCTGCCAGTTTAGCCTTGAGGTCAGTGCCCTTGTCACACCACATTTGACTCCTGGCAGGAAGTCACTGTGCTCAACTGACAGGAAACATGGCAGAAAGGGACTAAGGACTAAGTGTGAGGATGTGACGCCAGGTACTGCCATGGAATTTTATTTTTAGGTTCTTGATCCCCAAAGATAAATCCGAGTACTTCATTCAAGGAAAAATATGTAAGCTATACAAGCCATACAGTACTTGAGGAGCTAATCCCTTCAGGGTGAGATCCAGAGCAACCCACGCACTCCTGAAGGAGCTGTGTGGCAGAAAATGCTAAGTACAAGGGTGTTTCATAAACACAGTTCTTCCATGGAGTACAGCATCTTCAAGCCCTCCAGGGAAGGTTGGTTTTTTGTTTTTGTTTTTCTCTTGGGAACACTCATTCTCTATTTTCTCTGGAGGGAAGATGCTGATAACATGTTTGTTTGAAAGTGATTGTTTGTTTAAAAAAAAAAAAAAAAGAAAAGGGAAAGAGTGCTGCAACGGCCCATCTTCTGCCTTGTAGCCGAGTGGTAAGGCCTTCACAGCCCTACCAGGGCTGCTGCTGTTGGTCAGAACTGCTGCAGAGCCGGTGCCTGGCACAGCCGCAGGCAGGTGGGGCTGGTCTGGGCAGCTCACACTGCCACGCTGCTTCCCCCGAGCTGGGGCCTCCGATGACCTGATACCACCATGGCTATGAGAGGGGGTGATCCCAGTGGGGGCACCACACTTCAAGTGCTCAAGGCCAACATTTTGGCTGTCTCAACTAAGTACTTACCTAAGGAGGCCAGGACTCAGTTCTTTCCTCCGTTTGGGCACACTGAAAATACATCGCCTCTGCGTGACCCGTGTAAATCACCACTCTGCATCTTTGCTCTTCCTGTGGAAACTGGGCCTCTGCAGTAATTACAAATTAAGACTAGTTGAACCAGGCCCATAACCTAACACTTCAAGCACCCAGTTTTGGTTAAGGGTTATCTCCCTCCGTTGCTGTCACGGTTATTAATGTCACATTTACTAATGTGATTAAAATATAGGGGAATGTGATTAAAATATAGGGGGAAAAACCCCTCACTGGCGGAGGGGCTGGAGTGCTCCTTCCCTGCGGAGTGCTGTAGCGAGTAGGCCGGCAGTGAAGAGAAAGGCCTGTGCAGGGAACGCCGCAGGCGCCGTGCTGTGCAGCACCCGCCTCAGAAGCGTACCGCTCCCCCCGCGGCCTGGCCGTCCCCTGGCACCGGGGAGGGGGACGGGGTGGGGGGACAGGCCTGCCGGGCTGCTTTGTGAGCGCCCCGGCGGCCTCTGTCCCCTCAGCCGCGAAGCGAAGGCGCCGCCAGGGGGCAGCGCGGCACCGGCCAACCGGCACCGGCCGGCCCGTGGCCCCGGGAAGGCGGCGCGGCTGTGCGTGGGGCCCACAGCAGCCCACGCGTGGCAGAAACGAGTCACCGCTTTTAATCGCTCTCCCCACGTATCCAATACTCAGCAGACCAGGGAGTTAAGAGTCTGACAAGGACAGTCCAGGTCTTACAGCTGCCATTAGAGATCACAGAATGATAGAACGGTTTGGGTTGGAAGGGACCTTAAAGGTCATCTAGTTCCAACCTCCCTGCCATGGGACAGGGGACCTCCCACTAGACCAGGTTGCTCAAAGCCCCATCCAACCTGGCCTTGAACACTTCCCGGGATGGGGCATCCACAGCTTCTCTGGGCAACCTGTTCCAGTGTCTCACCACCTCACAGTAAAGAATTTCTTCCTAATATCTGAACTAAATCTACCCTCTTCCAGCTTAAAACCGTTACCCCTCATCCTATCGCTACAGTCCTTGACAGAGTTCCTCCCCATCTTTCCCGTAGGCCCCTTTTAGGTACTGGAAAGCTGCTATAAGGTCTCCCTGGACTCTTCTCCAGGCTGAACAACCCCAACTCTCTCAGCCTGTCTTCACAGCAGAGGTGCTCCAGCCCTCTGATCATCTTCAGATGTGAGAGATCAGTTCACGCTTCCCTAGTAAAAGGCTAAATACATACTCCATCAAGGGAGTAGGCCACACTACCTGTAACGCAGTTGCAGTATGCAGGTGCAAGGTGCATTTTGTGTTTGTGTGAAGCCACATGCACAACTAGATCTCCTATGCATGCCTTTCTACAATTTTCCCCATTGAACCACAACTGCTCATGGCATGGAGGTTGAAAACTATGGACTCTCCTGCCTGTTAAAGACTGGCTGATCAAATAGTACTGTGGGGCTCAACTTTCAGCCAAGCCAAAAATTGTGATTTTTAGCTGACTGCCATTAGTCTGACCAGGTTGACAGACTTTTTAGAGTCTGTTTTAGCTCATTTACAAGCGTATCACGTTCATATTACATATTTATTGTCTGTTTACTTCTGTCTATTGGACAGGCTAGATATGAAGCCATTGTGTCTTCATGTCACCCAGGCAGGTCTCATCAATTAAGTCCTTCCCTGAAGCCAGAAGAATCCTTTGTCTGTATGTTAAAGAGTCCTTTCCTCTACCACAGCACAATAAGGCTTATTAGTGACAGTTCGTTTCTTTCTGCTCGTTAAATTGATTGAGCGTTACCAGATGGGTTTGAGAGATGTTTGGATTGAAGAAGCAGGTTTCCTTTCCCTTGGACATGTTATATTAACATGTTGCCCTAAAATTCACACACATCCTTCAGATTCTGTCAGAGCTACTTCAACAGCAAATTGCATATCCCCTTTGCCTCTTGGAGATGAGTGAAACCCCTGCTGTTTCCATCAGCACTGATTTCTACCACCTTTTTTTTTTATCCTGCTGTAACCCAGCTGTCTACTCAGCTCACCCACACAGGTTAATTACAATCAGCCTCACTGTAGCCCTGTAGCCTTCCGAATTAACTAACGAGGAGCTGGCGCTCTCCCACTCTGCAACTCCAGTAATTATTTGCAGCTGTGAAAAGTGAGCATTACAAATTTGGCAAAATCAGAACAATTCTCCTCAGACACTCTACACTCACTTCTCTGAACTGCCCTACAGTGTGTTAAGTTATAGGGAGCAACACACACCTAAGGAATACCTGTCCTTTGTAAGCCATCAGGAAGTGAGCCCGTTTCCTTTAAGAACTGTATTATGCCAAAACATTTCAGAACCATTGAGACATCATCCCTCCACAGAAGTGCAGAAGCATAGCTTAGCAGGACATGGAAACCGTGGAGTGGAAATAAATAGATACATAGCTAGCCAGCCAACCAGCCAGCAACTGGAAATTTTAAGCTAAAAGATTGTCTGAACCTTAATATGCTATTTGTTCCCCCTCACCTTTTAAGAAGTTTTTAAATTTTATGTATTAACAAAATATGCTTTAGCAGTAGTGACACATCAGAGACAGAAGAATAAAGCTGCAGACTCCCAGTCACAAAGAACAGCTCTGGGGACAATAGAAGGAAGAATAGTTAAGCAGATTCCATTGAACAAAAAGCAAGTGCCATGTACGGACAATGCAGTTGTCACCTATTTGTGTTTAACACATTACAGAAGTGGCTTCAAGTGTTGAACATCCCCTTTCTTGTCCTCTCCCTTTTTCAGACATAGTATCTAATTGCTGTCTTCTTGCTGGGCACATCCTTGCCTTTGAGTTCAGCATAGTGCTTTCTAGATGCAGGGTGAGGAAGGGGGGGGGGGGGGGGGGGGGGGGGAGGAAGAGGGAGAAGGAAGGAAAATCTCCTGTTGAACTGCATTCAGATTCAGTCCTAGTCATTTGTCATTTCTTCATTACAAGTTACAGACCTGCACTTACCCAGTGGTCAGTACTAGATCTTGATAAAGTACAAGCTCTAAAGCTGCAAACTCATTGCCTTCATCATGTTAACATAAAAACTACGCTCCAGATTTTACTGTTTTCATGGTCTGAAACTACTACCCTACTTGAAAGTGTGCTGGAACATGAGCATGGAAGTGAGCTGTGATCAGTTTCTGTCCAGGTGCTCTTCTTGGCTCAGACGTACAGAGCCAAGAGAAGAACCACCTACCAATACCTACACCCAGAAACTGGGGGCTACGTTCTCCATTTCCCCCCGCCCGTTCAAGAGGCACGTAGAGTTTTAAAGGGACACAAGAAAGTGGCAGAAACTCCCTCTGCACCCAAAAACATTAGACCTAACCATCCACATAGTGTATATGGCCCTGCACATATCCAGAGCCAAGTTGTGCCCAAGAGCCACAAAAACCATTCTGAATCCCTGCCAGCTCCCAAAAGAGCCTTTCCCCATATGTGACAACCCCAATATAAGCTTGCCCTAGGAACAACAAAGCAGATCACTTAAAACACGAACCAACCTTTCAGGGACCTCCCCTGACTCCTAATGCCATTAAACTGTTCAAATGTTTCTTCTGTGACAGGTGGCACTGTATGGAAAGCTCATTATGCTACTCCAGTATTCCAACCAGAAGCTTCTGGGGCCTGTTTTGGAAGAGGAATTTGCCCATGTTTTGGGGATGGGGTAACCCATCATGACCCTCCGCTGCTGTTTGATCTCTCAAAAGATCCTTCTGAGGCAAATCCTCTGTCAGCTGACACTGAGCCTTTGTTCGACACTGTAACGAGGAGGATAGGAGAAGCTGTAGAAGAGCATCGGAAGACGCTGACTCCAGTCCCACAACAGCTGTCTCCTTACAATAACATGTGGAAGCCGTGGCTGCAGCCGTGCTGTGGCACATTCCCATTCTGTTGGTGTGATGAAGAAAACAACAAAGCAGATGGCATACTTTAATACCAAAACCAAAGTACAGTTAGCTTTAAAAAAAGCTGATAGTTTTCACATTCACATGACTACAGTCATTCAGAGATATGGGTCAAATTACACTGGAGTAACTGAAAGGGATGTTATTGATGCTTTTTGTTCAACCTTTTCTCTTACTCCCAGAAAGTCAATAAGTCTGTAGTTTAAAAAAAAAATTAAAAATGCTCCAAACATATTCCACCTATGGGTCACCTGTATAATCTATCCCTCAAGTGCATAATTCTGAATCAAATGCCCAAATAAATGAAGCAAAATTTCTTTCCTTACTGATTTTCAATTCAAGTAGATTATGAATGGTAAGAGACCAAACTTTAATTGCAGCTGTTTGTACGGGCAATATGCTTGTTAAGGTAACAGGACCAAGCCTAGGAGGGGATCTCTATTCAGTGCTTATCTTTTTAATGTGTTCAAAAGCACAATTGCACATTTAATTTGGAAACATACCAAAACAAATTGGCCTCTAAGAAATTAACACCTCCTGATTTACAGTAATTTTTTGCCTCACCTGTACATTCATTTATCTATCATGTAAGAATTCCCAGGAAAAACTGAACTGACAAGTATGTTTTAGGAATTAGGTAGCTAAAGTTATCATCTCAAGTTCAGCAGCAAAATATCTAGCTATTCTCAAATGCTAAGCCCCAGCAATTCCTACTGAGATACATTTTCCACATTGTTAAGTCATCTCACTTGTGAGAGCGTTGAAAATCATCACCCAGCTGCCTTGACAAGATAGGTCAAAAATTTCATGATCTGAGACCAATTCATAAGCTGCATGTCCCACTTGAGTGATAATGCTCCTGACTTCATGAGTGCTACTATGCCCCATGAAAAACGTGCTTTGTTTTGTGAGACAGCATTTTGTTTTCAGTAGGAGGTGTTAAAAAATTCACTGCAGACACTAATCACTTCAGTGTACAGGTCATCTTCTCCAAGCCAAACAAGTGTCAGCACTCTGTACAGTCATTAAGGAAAGGGAGGGAATTAAAATATCTAATCCTCTCTTGCTGCCCTCAGGTTAAATAAATTCATCTCAATATATAATCCTAACCATGCTCTTGGAGGGTTTTTGTGTCAAATCCGATTTTGAAGTAGAGGTTCCTGCATTTTCTGCTTCAAAAAAAAAGTAGATTGTGTGCCAGAAACTCAGATTCAAACTTCTAAGCCTTCCTGAACACTGTGTATTCACTCCTACCACACAGCTAAATGTCACCACGATTTTAAAAGTAACAAGGGACGGTAAGAGCAGCACAGCAGGTGCTTCAGGTGACTTGTTACCTTAAAGCGAGCCACCTTGCAGAACTACACCAGTGCAGCTCTGTTCAGTACCAAGATTGTCCATGTGTCATTTTTTCCCTTTTAGACCCAGAGCAGTGCACTGCTCTTGCAGCTCTTGAACTGCAACAGCAGGTCCCAGCCCTTTCACCAGCCTCAGGACAAAAGAGCGTGTGTGCCTGGACTATGCACCTTTTGTGGTGGTTTCAGGCAAGCTCCTGACTTACACCCCTAGGTGGTATGTCACCGGTGTGATAAGTCGCTATTATTTTGCCCTAAACAGCACAGGTTGTGACCATGATGGAGCATGAAATCCAAGTTTCCAAAAAGCTGACCAGGCATTTATTCAGGTTATTTCCTGTTTTACCGTTCCTCTAAAATGTCACCAAGCAAGTTATGTGGAAATTATTCCACATAAATCAAAGGGCTAATCTGACAGTGAACCGATAGGACACATCAATGTCAGGCTTGACAGAAGTATCTAAAAATACATTTGTTCTTACTGCTTGATAGCATTTAAATCCACATCAGCATTGCTAAGAACTTATCAGAAGATTTGACATTTTTCTGTGGCCGACAGGGATTGAAACCAGAGCAGCTGCATTTCGCTGGATTCACGCGGAAAGAAAAGGGCATAAAAGACCACACATTTTAACGCCTGTTTGGCCGATTCAGAGACGGAGGAGAAATCTTATTGCTCAGTGGGGAACAGAGCCAAAAGCTGTTCTCTAGAGTCAAGCCGGTCAGTTCAGCAACATCTAAATTGTCAGTTAGGCATGAGGATAAGCTTTTTCTCTGTTCACCTCCCTGCCCTCCCCACCCGCCCACTCCATTTATACACAGGAACATGCCTAGTCACAGACGAGGCCACGATTAGAGTGTTCACCAGGGGATGGGAAGGTGTTCAAGCACCCACACAACATTTAAGTGTAGGTCCAAATTCCTGTTGACAGACTGCGAAGCCCGTCAGCAAAACCCCTGAACTCCATCTCCAAGCACAGTGTGAACACTTTCAACCCAAGTTTAAAGCCAGGCTAAGAGCTGGCAAGACGAGCAGAGTGCATTTGGATTGGCCTATACTACAACCATCATGCGAGCCTGCCCTTCGCCTCACAGGAAAAACATCACCCCACATAACAGTAAACATTAAACAATTGTGCAACACCTCACGTCCCAGAGCTGACTAGACATTTTACTGAAAGGTAAATTTGCTAAACTGCCATATAGAGTCAGACGCTAAGGACTCACGTGAGTGTATGTGCTGCCTTCCTGACATCCAAATGCAGATGATTTCATCTTGGCTGGCATCTGTGGCAATCCAGAGAGGCTTTTGGGCAGGAGGTGGGGGAAACAGGCCTGGCAACACAGAACAACTGGCTCTTGTCAAGTAACTGTTAAGAGACCTCAACCAGGCACAGGGAAGTGGGCTCTCCCCACACAGAGAGAGAGGAAGAGGGCAGACAGGGCACACAGAGGTAATTTGCAGGGGACAAGGAGAACAAAGTAATGGGAAATCACCGAATAGGATGCACAATGTCATTTTAAAAAACATGGGGAAGACTACTTTCAGTTCTAAATTCCTTTCACTGTCTAAAGTTAAATGTATCTTAAAAGTTGCAAATTTTGAGGAGACAGTGGTAAGCAGGGAAAGGAGATAAATTATTTTACCCGTTTCCTGCAGATCCTAGCCATGGAGTGGTTGCTGATCTCTTCATCTGTACACACTCTAACCAGAACACACAACCTCTGCACAAGCTGTTACTCTGGTCTCCTGGGAAATGTATATTCCCCATAAAGCAGGTGAACCCAATGTCACACTTAACAGTTTTCCTGGCGCACACTTCCACATAAAATGCATTAATAGGTAAAAAGGTGTTACAAAAACTGTTTGCATTTGAATAATACTGAAAGAAATAAACTCTTAAGTCAGTTACCTAGGTTTGCTTGAAAAATCCTCTATAACGACCTTTTGAATATAAGAATAAAACCCAAATTATACACTTTCTCCTTTTTTTCTCATGGTCTTTTCCTTCATAGAAGGGAGCAAACACCACATAAAATGGCCTATTGGGAAAACCTGAGACAACTGGCAAATCCCCAAGCCAGTGTTAACCATAGCAGAATTTGCCTAGAAATGGTTAAATATAGACACCATAGAGAGGGACTCATTACTCTGTAACAAATGAAGTTTGTTTTTACTGAAAGAGCTGTGGCTGAACTGTATAAATGTTTGACATTCATGTTGTATGAAGCCAACTTCCATCTAAATAGTTTGATCATTATTAAATGACATTTGGAATTGCTGCATTAGACTGACTTAATAAAGTAAGTGTCGAGTCTCACAGTAGTGAGAAAATAAGCTTCTAAAAGACTTCACCATGTTTAAATATCAGACACATTGCTTTGCTCCCTGCTGGGACCCAAGGGAAAGCCAGAGAGAGCATGGATCACAAGATCCCATCATTTGAGGAAGCAAAATAATTTGTGTAACGGATAAACTGAGAAAAGCAATTTGAGCTCAAAGTTTATCCACCCTGAAATTCCTGGGGACTCTGAGTATATTTGAGAAGTACTTGCATAAATGACTAATAAGAAGGAGTAAATATGAAAAAACACTTTTTCTCACCACCAGACTGTAGGTTAAAATACATGCACACACCCCTATATAGTGTGAATAAAATATTGGAGGATTTTTGTAGACTGTTTTGATTGTAACCTTACATCTAAACAACTCCATAAAAATCAAATTTATTACAAACCTAGTTTCTCTTTGAATTACTGTACTACTGCATTACTAAGACTTTTTGAAAACAAGAAAAAAAAAATATTAACACCCCCCCCCCAACAACAACCCCACATTTCTGAGATAAATGGGGATATTACAGGTGCCAGATAACCCTGGCTTCTGTTCTGCCATTTGTCTAAAAGCTGTAAGTAAAAGGTTTGGAAACACAAAGAATTTAAGGAGGTTTAAAAAAATGTCTTTAAACTAAACGAAACATAAAACAAGTACCCACCAATCACATGCAATCAGTTTTGTTCCAAATACTATAAGAAGGCTTTGAAAATCATAGTTCTCTAAAATGAAACAAATTGCCTGTTTCTCATATTACACATCTAAAGGAAAAGCACCTATATTTATCATGCTTCAGAACACTGTACAGTACCATAAAAGGGAACAAACACTTTTCCAAGATAGTTGACAGCATGCCATGCTGAAATGGGAAAAATATTAAAATAATCACAAGTCAGAGCCTGGCTCTCTTGGAATTTAATTTTTTTTTTCCCCTCCAGTTTCTTGAAGTTGAAAGTGTTCTGACAACCATCAAAGTAAAATTCAGGAAAAATGCCTGCAATTGTCTTTTTTTCCTGTATTCATAGTATATCATTGTCAGTCTTCTAACAATTAGTTTTTATAATGTTTTAAAGTAAATTCTATGCCACTGAAATTTTTTTAAACTACCTTTGCTACAATTATGGTATGCTGTTATTACAACAAGTTGAAAGCTTATACCAGGATTCAATGTATTGCTTGAGTGTCACCCCTTTAAACTGTTGGTATCAAAGAAACTATTATTTATGAGCCAGCCAGCTTAGGATGAACAGAACTTCAGCTGAAGCATTTTGTAGCCAATATACTGAAAATGTAGGCTACTTTAATGACTAGTATTAACTGATATGTGGTTTTGCAGGCTATTTAAGAATGGACTGCTATGCATTTAACCTCGTTTATAGGGCTGATTTTTTTTAAAAAATAAAACCACCAAAATAAAATCCCAAAATGATGAAGAGAAAAGCGGGGAAAAAAGCAATCTAATATATAAAACATTTTTTTTCCATAGACTGACTTAAATACCTTTACACAAAGGTAAAAATATTAGAGATGTGAATTAAGAAACCAGGCCCACCTCATATTATTTTCAAAGTCATAGAAATCAGAACAGTTTAGATTAGCAGAACAACAGAAACAGACTCATTAAAGAATAAATAGGCAATGCTGCAGACTTGTTTCTCTTGAACAGACAGACATTCTCAGGAACATAAAAATATATAAAGCCACCTGCTACTAACCCAGCCTCCCATTCATGGACAGAAAAATCAAGGTAAAAAAGTATCTTTTTTTTTTTCTTCCTTTTTTCCCAAAATACCAGCCTTACAAAACAACTGATGTGAGTGGACTGAACTAGAGAGACAAAGGAAACTACTTCTTTCCCAAAAGCAACCCAGTCCTCAAGAAGACACCAGGTAGTAAGTAAAGCGGTATTTCAAGAACAACCATCTCCTTTTCCTGTAGGCTAGGAAAGTGCATTAACCCACATGTCTAAATTTTTCAAGAATTTTCCTTGTGGCACACCCACACTGTCTCCTGTTTATACATGAATAGTACCCAATAAAATTGTTGTATGGCAAATAAAATTACCCTCTAAGTCTAGCTGTGAAGAACTCTAAGCATATGACCGAAGACGAATTAGCATGTTTTGTTTTAAACACACAAGCTGTCCTCTTTAAATACAGAGTCTGCCACACAGCAAAAGGTCAGAGTCTGGCCTTTCAAAATCCTTACAGCTGCTGCTCAGGTCACTACTGACAAAACTCTCAGTCACACACATGCACAGACTGGCTGGTAAAAGATCTTCAGTGGTTCTCGTTTCACCATGCCATTTTTTTGCCCTTTACATTTCATTGAGTTTATTATTCTATAATCTTCCAAATTGCCAAAATATGTCTTGTTTAGGGAGGAATGGTGCCACCAAAAAGCCTACATTTCTTAACTTTCTTTACCCTAAAAATACCTGGGGCTATACCACACTTTAATGTGGAAGAAATTCCAGGTGAAGCTTGCTAAGTTTTATTTCCAAGTCATGTTTCAACTTAGCAAACCTCAACCTCGTGGTTCATGGCAACATGCAGCCTCTAACACCCCCCAGACCTGCTTGTAGCCCCAAGATTTCAGAATGATGTCCTTAAGAGCAAAGTATGCTGCCCGTAGCACAGCACTTGCAAATTCTGAATTCACTCACAAAATTCTCCCTTCTCACTCTGGTGACAACAGTATTGTACTAGAATCTACTACGACACCACATTACTCGTAACTAGTTCAACATTTTTGTATGAAGACAGTACACAAAAACTCAGGTGGGTTTTTTAACCACAGCTATACTTTTCCATGAAATACAATAAACCAACTACTGTTGTGCTAAGTCAAGAGATCCTAAAGCTTATAATTATGTACGTCTGTAGAAATAATAACTCACAGCTTTTAATTCTGCTCAGCAGGTAGTGCTAATCTCTCAAAAGCAATTTAATACAATTAAAAACCATATTAAAGTAACCGGTCAGTCACAAATAATCCTCCCTGGCACAACATAAACAACCTGTAACTCTGCATCATCTGATAAGCACATGACTTCGTATGTCCTTTCCATTTCTGTTTTATTTCCATGACATTAATGTACTACATTTCTTTGCAAAACACTGTATAATCCACACTCAGTACCATTTTACATATTAGCACTTTCACATGTATTCCATGACAGCTCCTTTTACTACATTCATATGCCTATTTTAAAACCTTTCAGTTACTGATTTCACATAATTCTTCTCCCATAATCTAATTAATGTGCCCAGTAAGATCTAGTAGTTACTGTAAAAAGTACAGCTGCATGAAGCATGAGTTCACAGTGTTGACTACAATTTTATACAGTCTTCAAACACCGAATTATATTAGTAAAAATGCTTATAAAACAGAGAACTTTCTCAGAAGTGCACAAGTTCACTATGAAACAGAGATAATAAGCAGATTAAATGCCACACAAGTAAGAGTACACTGCAGCTGCTGTAATCTCTGCATAGTGCTGCATCAGGCCACACACAACAAGAGGCAGAATGCACCTACCTGTGTTAACACGCAAAGGTTACCTACCCAGAAGCAGGCTATTGAGGGTCTCTTTATGATCAATGGAGAAATTGAAAAGAACCATCTTCTGGACATCTCTCTCTTCAACTTTGGAGACTCTACACATCTAAATTGAACTAGAAGCTTGAATTCAGCAGACCCACCAAAGAGATTCCCACTTTAACAGTGCTTAGAATAAATGAGAAATAAAGAACTAGATAAAATCAGAAATACCCCACAAAAGTAAAAGCAAATCGACTATTGTGAATATTAGAAATTAATTATAAAATACTCAAAAGATAATTATTCTTCCTTTAAGGGATCTTTTGGCTCTTTCATTCCTTTCCTAACTTGTGCAAGTTAATCCCTGCCCCCCTCCATCCTTTTTAATGGAGGAAAAAGAAACAAAAATTCCTTCCCTCCTACCCTTTTCTCCACTAGCGTCTATGGCAATCCCTCTGATGCATAATGTTACATCACTGCTTTTGAAACAGAATTCCCAAGTTATTTCATTAGGTGTATCTGTACCAAAATTTGTGACATATTAAGACTGAAACATGTTTCAAGTCCTGCACCAGCACTGCAGAATTCTTATTCTAATATTGAGGGGTGTTATGAATAACTGTGTCAAATCTGTTACCATATTAGCATGTCTGTCAAGCTTCTTTCTTTCAAAGTGTTTCTTTTTCCTTGTTTGTTAAGACAAACTTGCTGAGACTAGTCAGATTTAAATACCCAAATTCACAAAGCAAACCCCCATAAGTATATTTAACACAATGGAATCTCATCAGTAGATTTTTCTGGAACTACACTCAGAGATTTATTAGTTCCCACACACAGCTATTGTTTAAAAGATCTTCAAAGGGCCTGTTTACTAAAACAAGTGCCAATTGTGTTTTCAGTTGCACTCAAACTGCCTGCAATATGGGGCAACCACACTAAACATGAAGAATGCCTTTGTCAACTGCAGTTTGAAGTACTGTAAACAAACTGATATAAAGCACCAGAAGGTTTACACCATAGTGTCAGGATTTCTTCCTCTGACTACGCAACTCTGAATATGCAAGTAAAGCTAACAATATTTAAAAAACCAAAAGTATCCTATAGCAACAATATAAAAAGTTAACGTACATTATCAGTCTGTCTTTAGAGTTTTACACCACTCTTCATTATGCTGGTGATGAAGCTGAGCAGCTTCCTATAAATAGGGAGAACATCCACTAGTGATCTCAGACAAAGTCTGAATTTCCTCTAATCCTAAATATACTTAAATTAAAAAGTTTTGTTGCAGACTCCTATGAGGCCAGGATTTCATCTCCTCACTTTTTTCTCATATTGAAGTCTACACTATGGTTGCCCTTGGAAGCATTAACTTGGTTTCAAGAACAAGGTTTTCATTTAACTAGTTTTATAGCATCTTCTATAAGTGTTTTGAAATAATCTCAATTTGTGAAATAATCTCAACTTCCAACATGTTTCACACTCACGACGGTTTCTGCAGAATGCTTATGGGAAGGAGCAGAGAAGACTGATAAACGTGAGAGCTCAGACTCAGAGGGCACCATTCATTATACTTTAGAAGGCACTATAGAGAACAATGAAGATAAGACACACATAACAATAAAGATGAGGCACAGTTAAAAAACTTGAGTCTGTATATGTTAATCTTCCCCCAAAATATGTGAGGACCCACATCTATCTCTAACTTTGGTGTCAAATAAACTATGAAGATAGCCAAGTATTCAAGGATTGCATTTATAGAAGAAACGTAGATCGTGATGGCCATTACATTACACTCCATCTTAATGTAAAAATGCATCCAATTTCTTTTTGATATGTTCAAAAGCATCTTTTCCCATATAGTCCATACGCCCTTCCTCCCATTTTCTCCGTTCATCTTCTGGACTTGGTTCTTCTCGTTTGAAGTGAATAGACAGCTCTGAAACAGAATGTGCCACCTCGTTCTGTGGGAAGAAGCAGAACAGTGGGAAAACAGTCATTTGGTTGTTCTCGTTTCAGTGCTATGAAGTTAAACCTTAAATGTCAAACTTCTCCTTTGAACAGACCCAGGTAAAACAATAAAATAAACAGTATTCAAACATTTATTCTTGTTTTGATAATAGGATCTCATTTTCCCATGCTTTTACTACTTGCCATAGCATCTTTGAACATACCAAACATTTATTTTACTTGTCTTAACTCAGACCTTGGCATTCTCAGCAACAACACAATGAGAATATTACAAATACGGCCTGTTTAGAGTAGAGTATCCCCTACAATGAAGTGGAACCATGTATCTGTGCAAATTTTGTCTTCAACGGGCTTTCATGTGAACATAAATTGCTAGAATTTTTGGTCATTTGTTTTATCTGGTCTCCACTGAGATCAGTATTATTTAGCAGATGTGAGACAAATTACCCATATAAATTAATTCAAAAGATTGACACTATTCATTATACTGATAACTAGTTCGTTTTGAAAGATGGTCCAAAATTGTGAATCCTGGTTCAAGATCAAGTTATCACAGATGCATGAATGCAAGACACATTATTAGTGATAATTTCAGCCACATGAAAGAAAAACTGTGTCCGTGATTGACCAATGCCAGTAAAACTGGAACATCCCAACAATTATAACCAGTAATAAAGATGAAATATAACAAGGACTAATCAAGGCAGCTACTGAAAAACAGCTTTTAGTACTACTCCAAGAGGCTCCAACACAAATAACTCATCTCATGTTATAAACAAAATTGAAATCAACCAGAATGGCCTTCCAGTGAAGCCCTCACAAATTCAATACAAAAATGTTTCAGAACAGAGCTTAATGGACAGGATTCAGTGGCTTAAACTGGAATATCCATTACATCTACCAATTTGGGGCAGATAAGGCACAGGACTTGCACAAGACCTGCACCTGCAGACAAGGCAAGGTATTTCAAACAGCGAACATGAGTCTATACACTTAGGCAACTGCATCCGTCCATATGTATCCCCATCTGGGTCCCACTCTACATGGCTTTAAACATAAATAAATACTCTGAAGAGCTTGCTTCCTCCCTATTTATGCAATAGTACTTGGTATTTAATTTTCAGGCTTTGTATACACACAACTGCAATAATCCATGAAGATTCCTTTCTGTACCACTGGCAAGCCTTATCTACAGCTTTAGATGCCATTAACAACAAGACAGGAATCATCATGCTTTTAGAAATGAAGAATTTTAGCTAGGGCTCAAACACCCCTGGCTGCAGGAGCTACAGTTACACCTACAGTTTTGTCCCTCAGTCTTAAAGTATTTCACTGTAGTGCTTCACAATCATACAAAAGGCCTCATCAGGAAAAAGACTGCGTTATGTACCTTACAAGACACAAGTCCTTGACACCCTGTCATGCCCATCAACGCCAAGTCCGGCACTGCTGTCACACTGCCAACAGATAAATGCAGTGCAAGATCACAAAGGAAAGCCCAGTAGCTTAGGCTTCATGCCGGACTCACGGTACACTAATTTTCTATTTGCTTGGAAATATCACTTCAGCAGGTGAAAATAAAAAAAAAACAAACCACAACCAACCAACCAACAAAACCCAAAACAGAACAAAAAAACCCAAACAGCTTTGCTTGTATTAGTATTGGAGAGCTAAAATTAACACCATGCATTTATTACCCGGGGGCTAGCACAGGAAAATATACATTTAAAAACTGAAAGTATAACTGATAGAAAGGGATCATACCCCAGTACTGGAAGCAGTTAAGGAATTACATAGTTAAAAGATTCAAGAATTTATTTGCACATTGCATCATAATTAGTTGACATTTTCCAAAATTATGTTGGCAGCAAAGCCATGCATGCAATTATCAACAGGTGTACGATGCAGAAAGCTACATGTACCAGTTTTGAGGTTTCCTGAAACGCAGGATGAAATACAAGTTGTTCTGAAGGTCTGTCAGGCACAGAGAGGTGGACGCTAGAACCGCTTCGTTCGACTTCACATACAGGTTGCTAAAATACAGCCACTGAGGTTTTATTAGGAGAATACTTTTTCATAGTTTCCTTATCATGAGAATTCATACAGTACAAATCAATTTCAGTGTTGGGGTAGGAGACAGCAGGAGATGGGAGGAAAAGGTACAAAAAACATTATTACCAAGGACAAAAGTCATCTCACCCAGCTTTAGCTATCAAAATGGTATTGAATCTAAGCTCCCACTATAATCAATCTAGGATAAGTACCTCCAGAGGGCAGCTCATCTCATCCTAAAATAGGTTCAAGAGTGGCTGTCATTCCAGTGACTACAGAAACAGTCTGGAAAGCCAGCTTACAGTAGATGCCTACCATTCATGAGACCAAACTTCAACGAGAAAAATCTCATTTTAGGATAATAGCTTGCTCTATAACTCATGGGCTTTTTATATGTATAGAATGTGAACAGAACAACGAATTCCAAAACAGAGGTAAAACAGATTGCCCCAAAAAATACTGCCCCAGATATTGTCTTTGCCAGATAACAAAACATAAATGAGTAGACGGGCCCCATTCTGAAGTCTCTTCCATAAAAGAACAAAACAATCCCACAAGACTACTGAAGCTAAGCAACAAAAAGTGGAATGACAGTGTTCCTAAGTAAGAAGATAATCAGGCTATTAATTTCTAATTAATATGATCTTCTGATCAACGAATCCTAGAAATTAAAAAAATAAAAGAAATTTAAATTTGAATGACACTACTTTAAGTGAACATTATGATTGTTTTACCCCAAACAAACATCTTGAAACTGTGTCTCTATTTGGTTTGAGCATGTCCAATGGTGTCAGATACACGAGGCACGCAAGATACATTTCTTTTGCAAATAAATTATTCTTAAATTATAGAGCTGGAAGGTTTGCAATTTTCCTTCAGCCCCTCCATGCTCAGGGTGGAAAACAAACAAAGGAAGACTACGCTTTTACTTTATGGAGTAACTATAGTCTAAAGGGATGACGCACTGGACATGATAAAAACTGTCTTCATCTTACTAGAGAGTAGTCCACAAGTTACAATAGCAGAAGACGTTAGAACATTAATTTTATTTTCTCCCACTGTAGCTTGCTGTAGCTTCATTTATCATACAACACAAAGACTTACACCTGCAGAAACATTGTGCTATTATGTCCAACTTATTTCTGCATAAAATAAGGGGAGTCAGTGAAACAGAAACACCCAAATACAAGAAGAGTGACAAAAGAACCAGGACCTCTACAATGATCATCAGTGGATTCTTTTAAGACACTCCTTGCTGCACAAATCACAGAACTTTGGGGAACTCTTTTCTGAGTCAACACTTCTGGAAAAAAACCCCAACGATTTCTACATAAGAGTGATAGAAAGGATTCTAGTGATATTAAATATATTAATTCACAAGAGTATTAATATTCAAAAGATTACTTTGGTAACAGAATTTTTTCATATTTCACTTTATTAAGTACCTAACAACTTTCAATAAGCAATCTCTTCATAAAATTCAATGCAAACTGTTTCAATCTCCAGACACATCATGCATGCATGACTAAAGATTAAAGAAAATAAATACTCTTTAGACTATTTCTGATGCTAGCAAGAAAATGCAATAGCTACAGTTAAATTGAAGAAGGTACGATCTCCCAGATCAGAAACATAATTAAAAAAAAAAATATCTCCAGACACATCATGCATGCATGACTAAAGATTAAAGAAAATAAATACTCTTTAGACTATTTCTGATGCTAGCAAGAAAATGCAATAGCTACAGTTAAATTGAAGAAGGTACGATCTCCCAGATCAGAAACATAATTAAAAAAAAAATAAATCTCATTTTAGCATATCATTTTACTTTGTTACTGCATATAGTAATATACAACATACTTACAACTTCGAAACTGAGCTCCTGAGGTGGACGTGCTGTGGGATATATTTCATATTTCTGCTCTGGAAGCACAGGCATTTGGAGTGAATTGGCCACAGAAGAACTGACCTTTTTCAGTGTAATTTCAACTCCATTGAAAGTGTGCTAATAAAAACAAGAACATCTCACCACTGAAATGCAATTTTTCAGGAAATTAATATCTTATTTACAACAGTTTTACTTCCTTACAGGGACCTCAGCATTAAAGGAATAAGTTAATAAATTCAAAAAGTTTGTGGTCCCAGATTCAGAGCACGTCGCAATTTAGGTTTTTGCACTCATGAGTATGCCAGCATCATCAGGAGGCAAATCTAACAGGTATTTCCACCTTCATTTTACCATGGCTGAAATATTTCTTTACTGCACAATTTCTTAAAAATTAAAGCACATTAAAGTATGAGATCAAAAACTAGCCATTCCTTCCCCTGCTTTCAAATTAGTTATGAGGGTAACAAACCAATTTCCTCTCTGGGGCTTTGATGGTAATCGTCCAACTGATCTTACGGGACTATGCAATTAGTTCAATGATGGTAATAGTCTAGTATTAAAGCATTAAGAAAACTTCTACGTATGTATAAAAGTGATCTAAATTGTCATGTCTGGATGCAAAGTTAAAAATCATACTTCTCCTACTCATTACTTTATGCTGCTGGTCTCCAAGAAAACATCTGTTTATCAACAGATTTTTTATTTGATTCATGGAAACCATACATTGTTGTACTTCGTTTGGAGAAAAAAAAAAACAAACAAAAAAACCACCAAACCCAAAAGACCACTGTAAAAAGCTCAATAAATGCTTGTTGACATACGAGTACTGAATATAACATCCTAAATGTAATTAACAGTCTTTGCAAATCTGATTTATTTGTTATGACCCTTATAAAACAAGTTATAATGCAGTTCTGAAAAGGTAAATTTTACTATAGTGCAAGGGCTAGTTTGATGGTCTACATCAACTTAGCTTCAAAGAGTCGAAGGTCTGTTTGTTTCATAGCCAGTTTATCACATTCTGTGGCTAATTTCTATCATACTTTGTGTTTAATTTGCACAATCTATACACATAAATTCCCATACAAACTCTTCATCAATTAAGAAGGGGGCTGGGGGAAATCTTTGGAAAGCAAATACCACCAAAAATCCTTCCTAAACTGGTAGTTTAGATACTTCTAGATGCAATCATTGCTACAACCAATCAACAGATATTATGTTTTTTCATGTAATTCCTTCCTCTAGCAAACACGTAATTTTCAACATATTCCCACTAACTCCTTATTAGTTACCTTGCACTCCTCAGATTCCGATTCTTCCATCTTTTGAAGTTTTTCTAACAAAGGCAATATGCTGGCACTGTATATATTCCACCAGAGGGCAAGAAATGACAGCTGATGAAAAGATCCAGAGGTGGTGCCATCCTGCATAACTCTCTTTGTTTGAAGGTTATATTTGTAGTTCCAGGGCTTTGTCGCTCCCAAGAAGTGAACAACTTTGGCATCTCTACCAAAACTGTAGCGATTAAACATATAAGTCTATACATTAAATATATATATATATTTTTTAGCCTATATAAACTGCTAAAGAAACAGGCTTACTCACACTGGTGAGGTAATTTTGACATTTTGCAACAGCAACACATTCACTATGGGTATATATATTAATATTTTTTCTATCTTATTAGATTAAGGTATCCCGTTTGGCATACATAAAACAAAAGGCTGCATTGCCATTTGCTTCCAGCTGCTGATTCTAGTAGAGAAGTTCGTGAAGGAAAATGACAGGCTCATGCAGTACAATTTTCAGTCCTTCTGCATACTCTATTCACAAACAAATAAATACCACTTCAAACATTGAATCAAAAAAATTACTTATTACTGATCCCATATTAAAAATTACTAAAAAATACATTGTCCTAAGCTCACCTTCCAGTAAGAGTGTTCTGTGCAACTAGAGCGGTAATTCATGACACCCTAAATCCAACATGCCTTCTGCCAGAAAAGTTTCTCTAACTGCATTGTCTGAAGTCCTATAATTACTAGCCCAAATTTTATTTCACGGAAGAACCCAAGAAATGGTTTAAAAAATTATATAAAAAAATACCCCAACTGTTTTGCATAGAACTCACTGGAGAAGAAGGGAACAACTTTCAAAGTAAACCTGCCAGATCCTAATGCTAAAGAAACATACATCTTTTCAAATACGAGAAAAGCTTCTCTGAAACAGTATATGAGACAGTGTAGCCAGCTCTGGGACTCTCTGTGTGTCCAGATGCAAGATGTTCATACTGCATTTAAGCTTCTACTGCATGATTTTTCACAAAACATCATTTGTGACTACTGTAATTTATAATCAACAGAATATGTCATTATTATTCTCTCTTACAATAGAATGTTTGTTAACAAACTACAGAGGTTTACAGTCAGAAGTGTTACTACTTACTGATTGAAAGCAGGAATGTAGGTGTATACAGCACTGCTGCTTAAGTTATAGAGGAAAGGTAAGTGTTTGCCAATATCTGCTGTCGCCCAGTTGCTGAAGAAGCTATTCAACAAGCCTTGATCACCTCCTAAAGCATATATAAAACAGTATTACCATAATTATGCATACACTCAAATTTACGTCAAAATTTCACATCCAAGGATGGGATTGAGACTGATGTATTCATGGGACAGCAACTTGGACTTGACAATATGGCGACGTGAGCAGGTACAAGTGAGTAATACCTGATCCACCCTGGTGCAAGTTCAGTGCAAATGGAGTCCTATTGTAATGTATGAAGAAAGGAGTAGGAAAGGGTTTTGGTCTCCCTCAGAGCAGAAGCCTGAAGATCAGCTGTATTTCTCTCTCCTAAACCAGACAGCAAAATTAAAACTTACTGAGCAAGACCCAGACACAATGTCCCTTCACCGTACTTTTCTGGGAAGCACAGTCCACAATAAGTCAATGGGTCTTAAATACAGTGTAAGAAGCAAAGGTCTGCACCTTAAATTTTTGCGGGGACACAATTACATAAAGCTCAGAGAACTCTCGCCTTCCTCCATTCTGCCAGATAGCATGGAAGCTATGGAAAAAGAGCTTACTGAGAAGGAATCTACTGTCTTGCATTTCATCCCTTATGCCTTGCCCCTTACCATCAAAGCTGCCATGTTCAGCAGCAAACCGGAGCAGCAGGTTGTAAGTTTTCAAAGAAGGTCGGAACACAAATACACCACTATTAAAGCAGTCAGGCCAGCCAGAATCAGGAGCTGCTGAAAACTCTTCTCGATCAAACAACTCATCAACATTGCAAAGCACCTTAAAGACAGTAGGAAAAAATAAAAATTGTTGGAGCAAATGTTTTTCTAGATCACGACTAGCTAAATCAGTACCAAGGGAGTAAATTGCTAGTTTGGCCATGTATATAGCTTGCAGAGCATAAAAGCAGTGGCAATGGAAATTACGCTAGGGGTCAGAACCTCTATTCTTAATGTAATGAAGTAACATAGAATCATAGAATGGTTTGGGTTGGAGGGGACATTAAAGATCATCTAGTTCCAACCCCCTTGCCATGGGCAGGGACTCCTCTCACTACACGAGGCTACTCAAAGCCCCACCCAACCTGGCCTTGAACACTTCCAGGGATGGGGCCTCCACAACCTCTCTGGGCAACCTGTCCCAGTGTCTCACCACCCTCACAGTAAAGAGTTTCTTCCTAATATCTAACCTAAATCTATTATCTTTCAGTTTAAAAGCATTACACCTCATCCTATTGCTACACTACTTGATTAGGAGTCCCTCCCCATCTTTCCTGTAGGCCCCTTTAAGTACCGGAAGGCTGCTATAAGGTCTCTCCGGAGCCTTCTCTTCTCCAGGCTGAACAACCCCAACTCTCTCTGCCTGTCCTCATAGCAGAGGTGCTCCAGCCCTCTGATCATCTTTGTGGCCCTCCTCCGGACCCACTCCAACAAGTCCATTAATTGTGGTTCTCCCTGATTTCTCTGATAAAAGCGCAAACCCTGTCAAATTGCTTCATAAACCTCAGAGACCCTCTAGAAGGTCCTCTTAAATATTATAACATACCATACCTCCGTTTTAAAATTGGCCTGCCTTCCTGACCAGAATAAGTCCAAATCAAAGTATACGACAGAGATCTATTTTAAACATCTGTCAGAAGCCCATTTGTATAGAGTGTGTTTGTGATATCTTTTGAGGATAGTCCTGAGGCTTCTCTCAAAACAGCATTTATTTCTATGCAGCCAGCAAAACTGTGAGCATTGCCAAAATATGCCAGCTGAAGCTCCTGCAACCTTGTGACCACCAGCAAATCCGGTCACTTCACAGGCCAGTAGGCTGCCTGACAAGGAAGTAGCCCACACCCAGAGTAGCTCTTACATACACAAACGTTTCCACGGCTCCCAGTCTACTCACCAAAGTGTCTGCATCCATGAAGACACATTTGCTATAATGAGTAAGAGTCCAACAGTGAAGCTTAGTGAAGGTTACACCCAGTTCTGGCCTCTGCATCAGAGCCAAATGGACTGAGTCAGCACTGTCAAGCGCATCCACTTCGATTACTTCGTCAAACACGCTGCGGAGGACAGACCTACCAGAGCAAGCAGCAGAGAGAAAGAAGGGAATTTAGAGAGGTTCATCAGAGTTCATTTCTGGCATGAAAACAGTAACACACAGCACAACATTTTTTATGACAATAACAAAGGCTAGATTGATTGGTTAGAATGAGAAGTCAAAAGTGAAACGTCCTCGTAAACAGTCTGCTGAAGTGGCAGCTCTTGGGCCATAAACCACCGCCTCTTCCACTACGGGGCCAGCACATCTCAAAAGTGACAGGTACTGTATGGAGAAACAAATCTTTATTTTAGTTGTTTAATGTCCTATAGAAATACCAACAGAAATTAAAGCAGCTTTCATCCTGCACAATTGACTGTAAAGAACAGCACCGTATTGTGTTCCCTGTGCAGTGCACAGGATGTGGCACACACTGTCAGTGCCGTCATTTGTATCTACTACGCCCACATAAAAACAGCTTCAAAACTCCACCTTTTAAAACAGGCAATATATACTTGCTCACTGCTACAAATCGTCTCAAATGAGACCTTTAGGAAAACATCTTTTCTCTATGCCTGTCTTTCATGGGAATTTCACAGGCGATACTAAAGTAGGTAATCTTTCTTCAAGAGACAAGAAAAAAGTCTTTTAAACACAGTTTATTTATTTACATTACACTAATAACTACAAATTCCTGGATGTCATACAAACACAGAAAATGCAAAGCCTGTGCTGATTATCTAGATTTCAGAGTCATTAGCATTTGCCTGACTGATCTTCAAGGGACAGGAGTTAACTGGGAAAGAATTAAGAGCAGGTACAGATTTTTAGAAGCATAGTTCAGTGATGTACTTTCCTAAAATGCTATCCTTGATTTAAAAATGTATTATAAAGGTTTTTCCCTCCACTGAATAGGGATGAAAAAACTGATGGATTTACTATCTGCCCACATGTCAAATGTATATTGTATTCCCTCAAGAAGGTTACAGTGTTCTGACAAAATCCATACTTTAAAAAAACCTGTAAAAACACATTTCTGTACATCTAATCACAGCAAAAATGGGAAAATATGTTTTTTGAGCCAGATGCATTGGAAATACTTTCACATGGCATACAGAAATCAGGAGCTTGGACACTTCCTAAGCCATAGCAGAACTAAGAGTTTAAGTAGCTATAGCACGTCATGTTTCTTTTAACAAGCAACACAGTCATCCAAATAACAGGGCTTGAGTTCAACAGATCTAATGAGATTTCTGTACATGCAATTCTGTAGTGTCTGTAGAATCACAACCCAAATTGGAAAGTGATTAAAAAAAAAGCCAAAATAAATTAATTTCTCATCATGATAAATGTGCACCAATATTTTAAGAAGATTAGACATCTGAAACTGAGCCCCTAAGGTTTTTGGAGAGTTCTGATGTCATGGGTGGTTGCTCTTTCTAAAAGAGAAACATTTAGGAAAAAACACAGTAGTGCCTTTATTTCAGCTCAACAGGAAGACACTAAGACGTTGGTCCCCAAACTTTCAGCTTATGTTCCCAATTATGAGCTTAAGACAGCTTCCAGCCACAAGCTCTGTTTCTGCAAGAGAATTCTTATTAGGCTTACGATCTTATCATAGATGTTACTTGGGACTCTTCTCAGAAATCACTGGCCAAGGGGGAACTTCTCCACATAATGCTGTGAAATCCACAGGAAGCCTATTAAAATCTTTCATGCTGCTGTTTATTCTTCCACATTATCAACCTCCAAAAATACACGAATCCTTACCTCATGCCACTGGAAACCTCTGGTGTAATTAGTACTGCCAATTTTCTAGATGTTGTATGGTTCCTCAACGACTGTCCGAGAACCAGAGCGCCTTGACAGTACACATCATCGGTAGCAAGGGTCACAAAGGCTTGATCCGTTACTGTGAGCAAATATTCAGAAGAGTCACTTTACAGCTTTAACATAAGCTCTTTTGACAGGTTCCTACAATCTCCCTCCTCCAGCTAACCAACAGGCTGAGGCTTATAACAACCTGCAGTTCCTGTGATAAGCTCTTTTCTCTCCCAAACTCCCCCACAAGACACAACTGAATAGAAAATCCAGTGAATGAGACTGCAGAATGTATGTTTCTGAGTTTAGTTGTTTTTTTGTTTCCCTGATTTACATAATAAAAGGTATGAAGCTTTCAGACTAGCCTTCAACAAATAATTCCCCAATTTCATTGCCTAAAACATAATCAAAAAAGCCCATCTGTAAATATTTAGATTTTAGATTTAACTAACATAGTATAATACAAGCTATAAATGAAAGTGTTCCTGTTTATATAGTGCCAAAAGCTAAAGGAAAAAACGGGAAGTTTAAGTTTAAGTACTAGCTGGAAATGTTCTTCTTTCCATAACCTCACTGAATCAACCCAATAGGCAATATTCTTCGTTCTGTCCTCTTTATACAGGAGTAGCTGGTGCTAGCTGAACAAATGCAGAGAAATTGCTACTGAGATTGGTACACCTCCCAGAAGCTAAGGATCCCTACCTCAAGTAACTCCAAGAAAATTAGGAGTGTTCCTCATTGTCAAGAAACACATGGGAAAAAAATTCCAATAAAAAAGAAAACAAGCTACACTCCTGCGCAATAGCAGGACATAACAGCAGACATAATGTATTTTGTAGAGATACCAGGCCCGTGGCAGCATCACCCGGGGCTGCTCCTTCAGCTCTATCCTCTGACAGAACCAGTGTTACTGGGGTTCTCCAGGGGAGAGCCAGAACCTATGATTCAGCAAGGTGAACAGCATCTTCACAGCAGAAGGAAGACCTCAGCTTTCTAGACTGCAAAATTAACCAGAACAAGATAAGCGGGTCACACAGATGAGGGGAATTCCACTGAGCTCTACAGAGCTTCAATAAATACTTGCGTTGAACTACTTGTTTAAAACCACCATCATCTTAAGGGACAAGCAATTATGTTAAATAAATTAAAACAACCAAACAATAACAACAACAAAAACACCCTGTCATACAGTTTCCAGGCTCTGTGAGAGACACTAGGAAAGAATCTCACAGAACTATTTGCAGAGAACCCAACAAATGATCTCACGGCTGCCTCAGCCAGAGGCTGCCAAAATGAACAAATTCAAACCTCCAACCTAACACCAAGGTATGCAATGAAGTATGCTTGGTGCCAGTGACAAGCTCTCAGGTACTAAGTATTTTCATTTTTTGTGCCCTCCAAATCCAGAGCAAAGCACAGACCCACTGGTGTGCTGTCTTCTTCCCGCCTTTTTGCTCTACCTCCCACTAACCTCCAGCCAGACCTGAATTAGAATTGAGCACATACACCTTACGTTTGCTGATGTTGCAACAGATCCCTGCACCACAGGAGAATCCTGTTACCAGTAGTGTTAAACTTGGCCAAAAAAACTGAATCATCCATCCAAACTTAAAATAGTTTGCAGATCCCTCAGCTAAGCAAACTCCAAAAACATTTTTAATCACAATTTCCAGAAGAAACGAATGAAAAAAGGAGCTTTCAAATCTCCCATTATTGTAACAGCTCGAGCAAGTTATGGGTGTTCCAGAAAACAATGAATAAAGAGTTGCTTACATGGAGTGGTTTAAAAGGACAGTTGTGCAAGTGAACTGCTCCTACTGCAATTTTCCAAAAGGTTAAACGAATAAATATAAGCATACATAAAAAACGAAAACAAAATACCACTGAGGGCTTTAGCAATAAAATTATTTATTTAGCAATAAAATCATTCTCAAAAGACACAAGAGTCAGCAAAGAAAAGCACTTTTGTGTTAGGCAACAGGCATCTTTCGCCAAATAAAGTTAATAAAACAACTACTGAGAGGAAGATGGGGGGTAAGAAAAAGCAAACTGAAACGAGTGGGAGTTTAAATCTTAAAACAGTGTTTTAAATAACAACCACAAAACTGAACACATAATCTTCTTACTGCTTCTACAAATTCTTTTAGCTACAGAAGATGAATCTTTACATAAGTAATACATCTAAAAATACAGAAGCTACTCATCAAATAGTTCAGCAAGTTGGTATGGCAAATTACCACATCCTACATATGCTTTCATGCCCTGTACCTCTTGGGCTGAAGTTGTGGTCAGAACCACAAGGAAGCAAACTGCCAAACAAATATAGCTTCTATGAAACTCTTGCTAATACCTCACAAAGAAAACTATTGTCTCTTTTGAGAATCAGATGTGGAATACATATTATGACCTTCATAATAGAGTCAATCATTACAGAGATAATTAAATAGATAATCAAATATTGACTGAAACCATGCAACATTAAAATATTTCTAATGCAAAGAGAGAAGCATGTCCTAGCTATTTTAAAATCATACAGGGGCATCACTAATCCATTAAGGATCCATAGGGGGGTTATTTTATCATTACTTGTTCTTTCATCTAATCCCTGTTTTCAAGGAAGAAGTGTTATTTGACTTGCCACATTTATAATGTTCTTTGGAAGTCTGTCCCTATAAATAAATGTTTTATTTTTAAAACTGAAAACTAAGGATCATATTTTCATACAAACTTGTGAAAGTGAATTGTTTACCTGAGAATTCCCATTTAAATGGAAACAAGGACAATGCTGTATTAAATCTAATGTACACAGGGTTTCACTCACAGACTTTAAGCTGCAAAAGATTTGATCTTTTACGTTTGAAAGCCAAAGGTGGAGGTATTAAAAATTCATTGCAACTGGATTATTTTTTTTAAGTGTCAAGTGCACCATTATGCAGAACTTTGAATTCTTCGTGCTGAATGACAATAGGAAAACACCTAGTGTGAACCGTATTAAGTTTTCAAGCTAATTGTTTTCAAGCTGTGGAACCCTATGGCTAATATCATTGACTCTCAGTGAATTATGAGAAAAGTAAGTGCATGATTAGGATCACATTAAAACCATGTCATATGAATTTATAAATCTGCTCATTTCTCTTGTCTGGATTACCACACAGCACATGTAGATGCAAATTTAGAAATCATTATCATCAGCAGTGGCTCCTCAGTTTTAATACCTAATAATAGTTTCTAAGAACAAACCAAGGATTTTCAAGCAAGTAACTTTGGTGAGTTATTTTAGAGCCCACTCTGCAGCTACAGATAGCAACACAGAAACGACAGCAAAAGTAATGTGAATCACCAGAGTCAGCGTGATTTGATGTGAAACTTGTTACAGGTTTTTTTTAGCCAGGATGACCAACTTCCTATACAGCTTACTCATAGCAGTAGTACCTCTAACACTGCCAGAGGCAGAATTCTTCAACAGGCCTGAAAAACAATTATAGGGCAGCTAAAAGCCTTACTTAGACTCCGCACCAACAAGCAGACAGGGTGGTGCTCACTTTGATGTTCAAAATAAAAAAGAGAGAGGGAATGAACAAACACCAGGTACCCACTGAGAATCAGGACTGACTCATAATAACAAGCCCTGAATGAACCACATGCACCTGCCAGCTTCAAGACAAGTTTTAAATAGGGTCTTTTTTACTCCATAATCCACTAGACATAGCCTTTTAAACATATTTCAGTCTTTCTTCTGATAGACAAAGGATACATGTGCTCTAGCTGTGGCTCCTAGAGTAACAACTCAAATTTGCCAAGTTATCTTCTCCTAAATTGCAGTAGGAGACCGGAGACTCATGCTACAACTTTCTTAAAAGCATATTCTAAATAACACACTGATATCTTATGCATAAGAGTAGCTAAAAGCCTCCAACAGGCTGGTTAGGTCCCCAGTATGTACTGCCATTCATACTAACCAACCTTCTACAACTGCTTTCTTAAATTCCTCCCTGGTACTATCTGTTGCTCTTTTGTCACCCTCCCCGCTTCTACTTCAGACACAATCTGCAGGATGGGCAGGCTGCAGCCTGGACTTGTGCTCGCTGAGCCCAAAGCACCTTTCTGAAATCCCGAGCGACAATGACATAACACAGCCCCAACTCACATCACGTTTTCTAACACCAGTTTTGTTACACCCCCTCCCACACACGGGTCTCTATGCTTTGTCCCCCAGAAGCATGTCTCAGTGAAGGTGTGTTAGAGTACTGCAAAGATAAAGATACCAGCTTTCTCACTTCTCTGACCTAGCACAACTGTATCAGAAGCACTTGGAACAGAATGCTCTGCTCCAGCTGACACCCACAACCTTAAAAGCAGTCAAGAAGTATTTTAAGTAGATAAAATTAATAATGATGTCAGACAATAACCTATGTCAGACCACCATCAGAAATTACTGTGCAAGTTTTCAGCAAAGAGGCAGTTCTTGCCCTAGTAAACAAATCACAGCCAGCAATTTTAATTCCCGTGCTTCTTCGGTCTGGGACCAATAGTAGAAACGTTCACATTACTGATGAGGATGGCACAACCAACACCTTTACACAGGCCTTTTTATTACAGAATATAAGTTGTCATTTGATGGCACGCAATATTTCTCTTGGTCTACTAAGTTCTGTCTGATCCAAAACCAGATTATCTCTTATCTTTTATTAAAACAATACTGAATTTTAGTAGACAGGATTACAACTGTTCTCTTGGAAGGTACAGAAAGAGGACTTGTTTCTCATTTTGTGTAGCTTTTACTATATATCTTTCAGTTAAGAACAGGTACATTCAGCTTCAAGACCCTACAAGTTTGTTATTCAAAAGATAGTGAGTGATCTTAGTGAAAAATCAAATGCAATAATATTATAATATGCAAATAAGCATAATGCATAGCACCCAAAGCTGGTCCCAAAATAGTAACATACCAGTTTGAAAAAAATGAGTAATAGTTGCCTAAGCAATCCAAAGACAGCACGGAGGACTTGATACATTGTTAGATGTTTCCAGTCTTTCCACCCTCCTTCCAAGAAAAAAAAAAAAAAAAAAAAACAAAACAAAACAAAGACAAA
>VFFE01007612.1:170917-286518 GCA_008921705.1 Burhinus oedicnemus
ACTTAAGTCTCTCTTTTTCTCTCTTTTCTTTCCCCTCTCTTTCCTGTCTCCTGAGCGGAGCAGGAGAGAGAGAGAGCATCTGTCGTTCCATCGGATTAGGCCAATCTGGCCCAAACCACGACAATGTCAAATTCCAGTTCCTGAGAAGAGCTAAACATGATTTCAGTAATAAATAAATAAATAAATAAAATCAGCATGTGTTCCTCTCATTTTTATTTTTTTTAAACAGTGGGTCATCAATGTACAAATGCTTTTCATGCTATATTTTAAAATTAAGAATGAATTTTCCATCTATAGCTCCTTGCACTTTGCTAGAATTCAGACATAAATACAAAGTAAAGGCATTAAAATTTTTAATCTTTTATACAACTTCAAGTTTTCTTCAAACACTATAGACAATACAGAAATAGACTGAAGAAACCCTACATGTATGAATGGAAACAGCAATTTCCTTATTCCTATTCTATCAGAAGGATTGAGTACTTTGACTAATTTTGAAAACAGGAAAAAAATTGTTGGGTGACTCAAATGCTGAAAAACCAAAATCTTTCCATCTTTAGCTTGTATCAAACTTGATTTCTTTGTTGTTTAAAATAACTTCTGCATCAAAATGCATATCCAACCTTTATGAATGCAGGTCGGGTAGTTCAATACCATCCCTGGATGTTTTAAGCCCATTTTTGATGACATGAAGCTCAAGGTGCAAGACCGACGTTGGGTAAAAGATAGTAGGATTGCAATGTCTCAACAAAACGTTCATTAGAGGAAGATTTTCTTTTGTTAGAATGATAAAGTAGAAAAAAAATTGTTGGATCTGTGGGCTGAATGTCATCAACCAAAGGAGCCTGTGGTCAGAGGGCGACTCTTCTTTCAGCAGCTTACACTGTAGCCCCACCTGAAAAATGAAGATTGAGCATTCAGCATTTCCACCATGGATGCCCTTTGTCAGCTCTTCTGGGCTTTCTTTTCTCCTTTTGAGGCAGCAGGTGGGAACCTCGTATCCCCAAAGACGTACAGATGGCCTTCCCCGTTTTTCTCACTCCCCATTTCCAGAGGGCTGTGGGATCACTGACCTGATGCTTTAGTTACACCCCCGGCCATAGAAACAGAGGAAAATAAGTGCCTGTCTGTCACACCCTGAGGGCACAAAGAACCCTCACGTCCCTGACCAGCCTCACCCGGGGCATCCCAGGCCCTGCTCCGGTTGGATCTCCCCTGTGTAACCCTGCCTGAGCCTTCCCCCAGCACCTGGCTGGCAGCAGCTGCCCTGGAACCTGCTATGGCAGGCTCAGGCTGAGGCTTTCTGAAGCTCCAAGGGGCCCCAGATCTCTCAGAATTGCCCATGAAGCTTCTCCACACACCTCCTGTGTTTCATTAATGTCTTAGTCATTGGTCCCATTATGGAACAAATAACACGAATTAGAGGTTTAAATTGACCTCTGTGACAGCTAAGGGCCGGGGCCAGGCTGTTCCTGGATTGAGATCAGCCCTGAGGAGAGGGACTTGGGGGTCCTGGTGGATGAAAAGCTCAATATGAGTCAGCAATGTGCGCTTGCAGCCCAGAAAGCCAACTGTATCCTGGGCTGCATCAAAAGCAGCATGGCCAGCAGGTCAAGGGAGGTGATTCTGCCTCTCTACACCGCTCTCGTGAGACCCCACTTGGAGTACTGCATCCAGCTCTGGAGCCCCCAACATAAGAAGGACATGGACCTGTTGAAGCAGGTCCAGAGAAGGGCCGTGAAAATGATCAGAGGGCTGGAGCACCTCTGCTATGACAGGCTGAGAGAGTTGGGGTTGTTCGGCCTGGAGAAGAGAAGGCTCCAGGGAGACCTTATAGCAGCCTTCCAGTACCTGAAAGGGGCCTACAAGAAAGCTGGAGAGGGACTTTTTTACAAGGGCATGTAGTGATAGGACAAGGGGTGATGGCTTCGAGCTGGAAGAGGGTAGATTTAGATTAGATCTCAGGAAGAAATTTTTCACTGTAAGGGTGGTGAGACAGTGGAACAGGTTGCCCAGGGAAGTTGTGGAGGCCCCATCCGTGGAAGTGTTCAAGGCCAGGCTGGATGGGGCTTTGAGCCACCAGGTGTAGTGGGAGGTGTCCCTGTCTCATGGCTGGGGGGTTGGAACTAGATGATCTTTAAGGTCCCTTCCAACCTAAACCGTTCTATGATTCTATGGAGAGCTGGGAGCCAAGAACAACCACAGGGGAGCCCAGGCCGTCACGTCCCCAGCAGCAGGCATGCACAGAGAGGCGGTGATGGCAAACAGGCCCCGTGGATGGGCCAACCATCATCAGGTGGGCAACTGGCACACCCAAGACCAAGCTAGGAAGGAAACCCAGCCAGCCGTCTGGGCTCACGGCTGGAGCAGGCATGCAGGGATGTGGTAGGAGGCTCACCTTGGCCAGAGCTGAAATGGGGGCCCTGGCCAGAGGATACATGGGGATGCCCCGGCAAGGCTGATCTGGGCCATGCAAACTGGTTTCCACACACAGGACCATGACATTCAGTCACCTCTGTGGTGGCAGAGACCTCACATCATGTAATTTCCTACATAAAGTGACATCCATCCATCTTCTGGGCAGGTTATGGCTTCCTATATTTGTCCTTGATGAAGAACATTAATTACCAGTATCTCTTACACACCAGCAAGGTTGTTTAGGACGAGATTTTCAGGTGCCCTCATGGCTGACCTATTTCTGCCCCCACTGGAATTGTTTTTAAAATTCCCATCTGTTCCAGCACTAATGCAACTCGGAAAGCTGGAAACGAATTTTGCTTACCATGTGGTTTGAAACAAAGTTTCTTGTTCTTATAAGCAGAGTAGGCCGCTATCGATCCAACAACTAATATTACAAAAGCAGAAATTATAGGAGACGTAACTCCAGCTATTAATCCTGAATCTGTGGAAAAAGAGAGAGATTATTTTCAGAGGCACTGAAATGGTTTGATTTAAGCACATTCTCTACTAAGGTGTGCTTTTGCCAAACTATGAGAATTGTTTGGTGAAACATTGGAAATTCATTAAATAGAATTAAGCAGAAGACTAGAAATTATGTTACATTACAGCTGGTGTGAAAACAGGGCCTTAAAGCCTAATTTAAGGTATGTATTACTTTTATAAGGCTAACATTTTCTTACTATTTTATCATGATTGGAAACAAATTATAGAATAAATTATTTACTATACCCGTGTTTCCTCCATGATTGAAATGATGCTCCTCTTCTCCTGGAACAGAGGATGAAGTTTCATCAAGAAATATCTTTCATCTTGTTTTGAGAACAAAGTCTTTACTTAGCACAGTGCAATTTCATACAGAGGGTGAAAGGGGGCGGCTCCGCAGGACTGTAAGAGAGGAGCTCCCCTCCCAGTCCTGACTGACAGCTGCGCTGGCCGGAGAAATGGCCGTCCATCCTCCTGACACTTCGTTTTTGGAGAAGAATATTATCTTCTAAAAAAGGGATAATGCTTAGCAGTCTACATCAAGCTGATTTCACAGGGAGTGGGAGGCCAGTATACTCTGGCTATTCTCTACTGCCAGACAATCAGATGATTTATCAATAATTTAAGTCAAGATCATAGGCCCGGTGCATCTAATTTTCAATTCCCAGCAGAAGCCCCTTGCTTTGGGACTGTCCTAGCTAAATTCAAAGGGATTAATCCTACAAAGTTCTGGCATATGCCAGAACGCTACAAAATGTTTAGGTATATGTTTCAAGTTTGAGCTTCAGGGTCAAAGCCATGGTTTGTGGAGAACGATAACTAATTTAAATAAAAATAGCAGAGTCTTGTCCTATACCTTCAGTGACAAACAGATCACTGCTAAAAAAAACCCAGCCAGCTCTGAGTTACAAGTATTAGGAAGAAGCTGCAAGGAGAATTGGCAAATACTACCTGTTATGTGCGGTGGTAAAGGCTTCCCATCAAGGAGATCAGAGTCATCAAAACCTCCTGCAAGATAAAGATTAGGATTTCTATTGCAAAATTATCTGATCAGTGGTAATGCCCTCAGCTCCCTTGTCTGGTCTTTTTGTAATGTACTAGAGAGGGGTGAGGGGCCTTTGAAATCCCAGCTTCAACATAGTGGACGGGGTCAAGTCACCTATTCAAATTCACCTGGAAGCTGGAGTACTAAAACTGTTAGTGTCTACCTGTTCTGCATCTGTATTAGCACCTGTGGAATGTGTGGGCTTGGGCTCTCAGTAGCACAAATCCTTAGGTAATATGGACATCTCAAATCCCAGTGGTTCCTGGAGCAGGAAGTCAGTGGGTCCTTTCCAGGAAAGACTCCAGAAGGACTCCCAAAGGACCTGTCTACAGCTCACCCCTACAATCATACCAGAAGTAAATAAGGGATACATGGTGGTAGCTGGGACAGATGGGGGTGTCTGGGACCACACTCAAAAGCAATACAAGCTTACATCCATCTCCCCAGTCCCACCCGCTCCGTGCCCCAGGGCCACTTCGGATGCGCATCTCAGTACGGATTTGAACATAAGCACCTGGGAAAACATAGTCCAGGAGTGCAGAACAGACTGGGATCTACTTGGCTGGGGAGCAGTTCTGTGGAAAGGGACCTGGGGGTCCTGGTGGGCAACAAGCTCAATATGAGTGAACAGTGTGCTGCTGTGGCAAAGGCGGCCAACAGGATGCTGGGTTGCATCAACAAGGACATCACCAGCAGAGACAAAGAAGTCATTATCTCACTTTACTCAGCGCTTCTCAGGCCACACTTAGAATGCCGTGTTCAGTTTTGTTTCCCGCTATATGAAAAAAGACGGGGACAGGCTGGAGAGGGTCCAGCGAAGGGCCACGAAGATGATCAAAGGACTGGGAAACCTGCCATATGAGGAAAGGCTGAGAGAACTGGGTTTGTTCAGCCTTGAGAAAAGAAGGCTTAGGGGAGACCTTATCATCATGTTCCAGTATTTAAAGGGTGGCTACAAAGAAGATGGAAGCCTACCATTTTTACAATGATTCACATGGAAAAGACAAGGCGTAATGGGTACAAGTTACTCCTGGGGAGATTCCAAGTTGACACAAGAGGAAAATATTTCACAATGAGAACAATCAGGCATTGGAATAATATCCCCAGAGAAATGGCAGATTTCCCACCATTGAACACTTCTAAGATTCAGCTGCACAGGGTGCTGGGCCATCTTGTTTAGACCGTGCTTTTGCCAAGAAAGGTTGGACCAGATGATCCCTGAGATCCCTTCCAACCTGGTATTATATGATTCTGTGACAGACTTACCCACACCCTCTGGCTAGATGTCAAATTTGAACCTTAACGTAGTTCAGTGTGTACTTACCCAAAATGAAAAGGCAAACAAGATGAGTGTTAGTCTCATGCCACTTAGAAGTCAACATGCCACATTTTGGGCAGACAGAAAAGCTTTATGCTACCAACACTAAAACTCAGAAAATCTTTGCAAACATTGGGTCAGGAACAGTGATTGCAAAAGGGAGATGGAGGGAAGGGATGATAAAAGCTATTAATAAAGAAATAAGAGAGCAAACTATTCAAAATATCTGCTCTGAAAAGCTCATAGTGCTAGATTTCCTTAGGAGAAAATATTCTTACCAGAATTACTATGGCTTCCTGGTCGTGGTGGAAGAGGCGGGTATAATGGTTTTCTTGGGATGTCACCTATTGATAATTAATATTGTTAGATGGTTGGACAGGCAAAACTGAGAGCTGTAGATAAAGAGTAAGATAACCTGAGATTTTATACCTTTTCTAATATGTCCTCCGGTGAATTAGGAAAAGGACCTCGTCACTAGTTGAAAAGTCTCAAGCACTATATCAACAAATAGCTAGCTACTAAAACGAATTGTAAAAGTGAAAAGGGAATATTTTCAAAATTAAAATGAGAGAAGAATTCACAAAAATGTTGAAGGAAAATATTTAATGTATTTCTGGCAAGCGCTAACATTGATGCTGACAGCTGGGAAGTACAGTGTTTTGCTGTAGGTGTCAGTGGTGCAGTTACACAGAGCCGACATAGAAGCTGGTGTTCTGGGCTGGGCAGGAGGCAACAGGATATCTTTGTGCCATCAGCGGGTATTAATAAGATCTGCAGATTATTTTCATCTAACAGATGCTGAATTTATCTAAAGCATGATGAATTTTCAACTCTTGAACAGTGCAAAATGAACTCAGACTTCAGCTTTGTTGTTTAGGACTTTGTGCTGGTATTTGGCCTTAATTTTTGCCAAAGTATTAGGAAGAGATGCATTGGCTAGAATGGGGTATCTGATGACTAACAGCAATTTCCAAACTGCACATACTGTGCTGGAGTAGCAAGAGCTGACTCAGTTCAAAACCTGCCAAAACCTGGGGCTGTTGCTCTGCATGTATAGAGTAGGTCCCCTCTTGCTGTCCTTTCTCCACCCCATTCAGTCACATATTTAACTGTTCTCATAGCCAGTCAGTTTAGCTCTGAATAAATCAAAGTTAGGTCACAGAAATAAATACCAATTTCCCTCCCACTCCTTAAATATTTCTTTCACCTTCAGTACATGCCAATGTCCTTTCATCATGTTTTCTTCTTGCCTAGCTGCTAAATATAATGCTTCTGTTTGTGAGTAACATTTAGGTTCTGATTCAGCAAATTATTTGCATATATGTTTAACTTCAGGCAAGTTTAACCTACTGCAGTCAATGGATTTTAGGTAGAGTCTTAAAGCTTTGCTGAATCAGACCACCCAATTAATTCTATTCAGTAGAAGAAGAGACTTGTTCTGTTCCAGATATCTGTGTGGCAAATTAAGACTCACCATGGCACAAAAGCAGAAAACTACCGATTACATTATTCATTTCTATTATGATGCTGCACTTATTCAGTCTTCTCTAAGCATAAGAAGATATATTCTATGGCATAGCTAGTGAAAAAATAATGTCTTCAGAACTATTGATAATGAGGTACATATCATTAATCCCATTATGCCATGTATGAATGTCAATTAAGAACCTGAACTGAAAATGGAGCAAAGAAACAAAAACTGAAGGAAACATCATTTGCCATCCTCTGAATGAAAATGTGGGTTTTAGTGAAGATACTTAAGCTATTCATTAATAATTTAATCAACATACTAAACGCATCCTCTCATAAAAGTACCCATTAAAAACTTGCAGGAGTGGAACAATTAGTATGGGCAGGAATAAGTGACACTATAAACATGGAAATTATAAACAAAATTATATTCAGCTTTATAAAGTGTGGGCTAACATGTCATTCAAACACAGGCATGAAATGCTGCAAGGCAACCTGGAAACGCGGAAAGCCCTGGAAATGTGAAAGAATAATACAAAAGTTATGATTCTCTAGGACTGAAACATGAGTAAACCAGACTACTGTGACTGGAGTCATAAATCAGAATTCTGTGCGATGGGCTGAGAAGTAATTTTTCTTTCTTCTAGCCTTGATTCAAGTGGAACTTCAGGCTTTGATTCAATACTACTTGCATTTTAGGTAATTTCAGTGTGCAAGAACCTTTCTAGAGTACTTGACATCCTTGGTATACCTTTAAACACACTAAACAAAATGTGGTGCAAAAATTCCCAAAGTCAAGGATTTCCTATGTCTACACAGCTCAGCACAGTACTGTGAATGCTTCCTGGGTCAGTTCTGGATGTTATAGAAATACCTGTAAGTTGTAGCAGGTTACAACAGCTTGACCGCTTTGAGCTTAAGCTGTATCATGCCCATCAGTGCTCACCTCTGAAACATTCCTTCCTGCATTTCTGATCTGGGATCAGCAGAGCTACAACAAGCTCACATCTCTCTCTGTTCACTGTCACCTCTGATTCCTAATCTTAGGCAGACTCATGTTTGGTAGCTGAAGAAACTACTGCCATCACCTCTTGTCTTTAACCTTCTGCCAGAGGCCACCACCCTGAACCATCACAGCTGAATGGGCCATACGTCCTCTCCCCAGCCATGACCGTGGCAGCCTGGCGTGGTAATGTATACCGTCACTGACTTCAATTCCCACAAGCAGGCCAGCCTGCAAGCTCCCATAGCTGACGACCAGCAACAGCTCATCCTGCTGTCCCCGCTCTGCGTGAGGGCCTCTGGCAAAAGGGCTGCGGGTACATGAGTTGTAATGACTCCCATCACTACAGTTCCTCCTACAGTCTTGAAATCTCTTTTCACAAATTAGACAGACTTCAGAAAAAGACTACGAAAAAATCCCAACCGCTGTACTTGAGAAGAGTACTCACCCCCACCAAGAGCGTCTCCTAAATGCAGATCATTGTCTAAAAATGAAAAGGAGGAAGATGTAGAGCAATGAGTTACTCACAATTCTTGAGGGAAGTGAAATGTTAGTTTTAATAGAAAATGTACAACTGAATGTGTAACAAGCAACTTTTTCAGGTCAGTCCCACAAATTCAAATAAGGTATTGCACTTTTCTTGAAAACTCTTATAGAATTTATATTTGCCCACACAATAATTAACAAATGATACAGTATTTGCTACTCAAAATACAAAAGATTTATTCCTGCTTTAAATAAGCTCAGAATAAATCTCATAGTAGAATCAAGATCAATATCTCTTTAATATATTTGCAAGTACATAAATAAAATTAGCTATGTTAAGATATAAAAATGCATCTATTTTTTAATACATTTATTTATTAACATTTATGTTTGTGGTTAAAACTGGTATATGCATGTTTGGCTCAAGTGTAGTTTGTTGAACTGCAAAAACTGAATACCATTTCAAGAACAAATACTGGGAAGTAATAAACCTACTTAGGGAGAGAGATTTTAATGAACTAACTTACGTAAGGGTCATGGTGACATAAAAAATTTTGCTTCAAGCGATCATGCACGCCTGTCTGAGGTTGGGTGACAGTCTGTTTTTCTTTGGCTGAGCTATAAAGGTTTTAAAATATACGTAAATGTCTGCATGTGCATGTTATGCAGTGAATGAACAGGCTGTTGCGATTCCCCCAGCACTGTACACGTGTCTCACTGTACCTGGGATGTAATTTTCCTTCCGATTAACAATCTGTCAATGAGCTGCAGACACATAAACAAGAGGAATTCCATTTCCAACGTTCAGGTGTGGATATGAGTATGTGGGTGATATTTTAGGGTCTGTATGGAATGACAGTGAGCTCTGAAATGTCACTGAGTAATAGGCAGAAAGACATTAGATGGATGTCATAACTCCAAGGATCCCTTTCTCCTCCTTATAAGTGTAGAGTGCTGGAATGAGTCAGAAGGGACAGCAAAATCTACCTAAATTTTGATACTGATGCTTATTGCCACAGGAAATAAGATAGACACCGAATTAAATATTTTTTTGTCATTCTAATTGTGTCAGAATTCCCGAAACCCAGGAAAATCCATCCAAATGCATCACCATGCAGAAGTCTGCCTTCATGTGTTCGTCATATCCAGAGGGAGTGGAAAGCTGCTTTTGCACAGTATCTAGTCTTATTTGTGTAACAGCTTAGAAATGCTTTGATGTCACCAGGAAATCTGGCAGGAAAATAATCAAATTCATACTACATGACTCGGTTTGTTCTTGTCAAGCCAGGTGTTGATCCTGCCTGTATCTGGCCAGCAGAGAGTTGCATTTCAAAAATAACTTTACATGTCAAATGCTAACATTGTAAGAAGCAATAAATTGCAAACTGGATTCAGTTTATCATCAAGATGAAGAATTCAGGTAAAATGCAGGGTTCCACTCTGGAGGGTTCATGCAGAGATGTTACAGAAAGGTTAAGGTTGGTATGAATGAAATACAAATGGAAATGCGTGTGTCTGTAGGGACCAGAAGAAAGTGTGGAGCAAAGGGGTAAAAGAACAGACAATAAAGGTCACCATTCCCAGCAGTAAAACTGAGGAATGTGTTGTTTCTGTCAAAATCAGCAGGCCTGTGCTCTGATAAGACGACAGCACAGATGACTTGTCAGCAGAAGAAACGCAGAAAGGCACTCTAAAGCCAAAGGTTGCATAATATCACCTATTCCACTACTTTTCCAGTTCGCCCACCCAGAAAATAGACTGGAGACATAGTCTGTGTACCCCAAACAAGCAAAACCAGACAGTGGGCAGCAACCTAGCCTAGGGTTCAGAGATGCTGAAGTAAGCAAGATGATGAGGCAAAGAACCTCTCCATAACAGCTGATGACTCTTAAAGGGTGTAAAAGACCTATACATAAACTAGCTTGTCATTTCTGATCAAGAAGAACCACAGAGACAGGATAAGCTGGCGTAGCTTATCCCGTGTTGCACATGATGCTCACCAGACCACCTGAGCACACACATCTTGGTGCTCATGAGTATGTGGGTTTGAGCATATGGCTGAATTAAATCAATGACAGGATGAATGTGAGCAGGTGAAATAAACTTAGAGATTTTGTAAATAAGCATCACCTTCTCCTTCCATTAAGTTTTGTGTTGAACTTTGTTATGCTAGATGGGAGGTGCCTACAGGAGGTTTCTATGTGGCAAGTGATGCCTGGAGGACATGGCTTGTACACTAATTGGCCCCAGCTCAACCAAAGTCATCATCTCAGCCAGCCTTATTTCTCAATGATACTGGCTGAATGAGACATAGAGGAAAACCTGAGGTTAAGATGAAGCATCAGGCAGGTGCTAGGACATACCTTTGTATCATCTTTCTGCACATGTTTCCAAACCTAGCAATTGACTTTTAACACTGTTTTTTTAATTAGTTTTAATTGCTCTTAAACTCCCTGCAATCCTCTTCAGTGCTGAAAGAGATTCCAAAATGGTCTGGGAAACACGGAGTTCTTAATTTCCAAGAATTAGTGAAGTTGATTCAGATAGGGTAGATAATCATGTGACGGTCATAGCTCTAATGGATTTAGGAGTCCTTAAAAATGAAATTCCTTTCACCTGACTGAGGCAGCTTCACTGTAGGTACTAACACCCCTTGGTTACCTTTAAACATGACTGAGGACAGAGTCTTTTAGGGCACAATTCAAGTAACCTACTTAAAATGTCTATATTAGGATGAGAACAAATCCACATTTAGAGTGATATGAACTGTCCCTACACATGCTGATTTCTCTCCATAGACTTCAAAGGAAGTCAGGACAGTGAGCTAAGTAGAGGGCAGTGGCTTAGCAGTACTTTACAACAGACACTTCTAGTCTACGCCAAACACAGATTTTCTTTACAAGATCAAGTGGGAAGGAAGAATGCAACCATTACAGGATTTAGTAGCTACCACATTTGCAAAACGCTGCCTTGTTTGTTCAAAGAGCAAGCCAGAGCATCGTGTGAAAAATGTAAGTGCTTTCATGTACCTAAAGACTTACTGCAATGTTTATCCAGAAAAAGACTGAAAGTTGCTGTGTGGGCTATGTTATCCAGCATTTCCTGATTGAAGCATTTTGTTCAATAGCCAGAAATTTCTTTCAGTGTAGTTTAGATGAAAAATTTCAATGTTATCATAAAGTGTTCCATCATAAATGCATGCGTGTTTGGGTTTTTACAACAATAATGAATGTTCATTGGAAATTGTCATTTGCCATCCTCAGGACTACAACTAAAACTTTTTGGTCCTCTCCGCTGTTCAGAGCCTTTTTTCCTTTCTGACACAGGTCTTTATAGCAGTCAATAGTAGATAATATTAAGTAAATACACGGGGAGAAGAAAGAATACCCAAATTCCTTCTGATTCATTTCCAAGTCCGTTATCAAGCATCGTGAATATTTATGCTAAAAGAAAAGATAAGGGGAAAAAAAGTAGAACAGATACTCATTTTTAGCAACAGTTACCCATTGTTATACTCCCCAGGGCGCTCAATACAGGCTTGAAAAGCATGAAGAAGATCTTCAGGAAATAAAATGCCATCACTGGCCAGTCATGCTCTAAAGCCTTACCAGAAGCAGTAAAGGCATGTAATTGCTAATTGTCCAACACCCACTTATTTTACATACAGAAGACAGCTAGTATTCACAGAAATGGTCACGGCTACAGTACGTTAGCAAATATGTTCAAGAATCTCATGGGAGACAGTTTATACTTATCTAAAATCAGTTATGACCTGTTGTTCTCATTACTCACTCAGCACAGGCCTTGTCGGTCTTCTGATCACTGTAGGCTTTCTGGTAATTATGTCCTCTGTGGGACACAAAGACATGCCAATAAACAATAACAGCTTAAACTTTTTCAACTTATCAAAAGAAGGTATCTGCATATCTGGACAGCTGCATTCAATAAATCTTTACATATCATGATAGAAGCTAAAAATGAAGGGGTATGTTTTTAAAACAATTATTTTTTTGGTTTTAAAGAAGATTTTAATTTTATGATAAAAACATTGAAATCTAGCATTTCTCAATTCTGTGTATCTTTAACTTAAGTACTAGGTACTTCATATTCCAGTCCTCAAGGAAAAGGACTTCAGATTTATTATTGGGTTCTAAATGCCATGGTAAAATAAGGATAGGAGGTTTACCTACCTGGGTGATCAAGAGCATCAGCTAAATCAAAATCACGTTGACCTAGAAGGAAGGTGACAGAAGGAAAAAGACTAAGTCAGTGGGCAGGTTTCCATGACCTCCAGATCTGAGGGCTCTAGACAAAGCCAAAACACCAGTAAGAGGCAAAAGAAGAATCCATCCAAACAGGAGCAGGCGCAGAGCAAGCTATCAGCTGTTGTCACTGCGCCCTGCAGTGCTGAATGACCATGCGAGACGGGCTCATTTAATTCAAAGAAGTTATTCATTCAGGTAGCGCAAAGAGAAGCTGCTCTCTCATGTTAGCCGTATTCAGCCGCTGTGCAAACATGCCTTTGAAGAGCACAGGCTCTGCCTTGTGCCTGTTACAGGGCACAAGGGCTATTGCCGGGAGATGGCTGAAAGCAGCATTCAGCACGGTTACTTGCAAACCAGAATCATTAGGTGAGAACTTTTAATATCTTCATTACTGTTTTACTAGCTCAGCTTCAGAGAACAGCTTTACTGGCAAGGCTGCCTTGTGGTCACTTGTAACATGAATCAACTTTTTTTTTTTAATTCTTCCTGTAACATGTGCCAGCAGTCAAAGATATAAAGATGACTTTACCTAATTTAGTTTCCGCTGTACCTTAAAAAATCTGAAAGGGGAGAAAAGAACCCTTCCTGTTCTTAGGTGACAATGATGTCATTAAATGTCACAGCAGGGCAATTAGCATCCTGACCTTTGAAGTTAGCAGGTGAATAAAACTAGAAAGTGTTTAAAATGTATAAACTGAAGCATGCAAGTTTGAACTGAACAAACGCAGTTATTCATGTGAGTTTTACTTCCGCTTTTCTTGTAATACACAGGCTTCATGAAACACCCTTTGCAGAGTATGTATCCATTAGTTTTCATCCAGACTGAAACTACACCATCCTTGTGTTTCCACACCAAATACAAGATCAGCCCGCACAAATCCACAAAAAGTTACGACGTGCCATGGCTTCCCTAAGTGGAAATGTTTTACTGTGCTCTACTGAGTAAGCCTCTTGATCTGCATCTATTTATTATCCTGTCTAAAAGGCTTAAAACCTAACTCCTTGATTAAGTGTTTTTCTTTGTAAGTCTTGAACACTTCACAGCAAGAAAGGCGTCATTGTTCAAGCAGGTAAACTGAGGAACAGAGAGAGGCCATCGGAGGTTCTCTAGCATGACAGCGCTCTGGGTTCAGCTCAGCCCTCTCTTCTCAACAAATGCTGTCCGTCTTTGTGGCATTCTTCACATTAATTACTGTTCCTGAATAATAGCTCTCACCTGTGTCAAAGAGCTCCTGGAAAGATTAATTATCAGTGCTAAAACACTGTGTGATCCTCAGATAAAAATCAACACAGGAGCATAAAGTAGAAATGTTTCGATTCCCATGAGGATTTTCACATAAGTCTGTGAACTTAATTATAGCTGGTGTCTGACGGAAAAGATAAAACGAGGCTGGAATGCAAAATAGTGAATGGCTTCTAAAGCAAAACTGTTCCTATAAAATATTATGACAAACTTGTGTTTGGAAAGAAAAAGCTGATAACAGCATAAAGCTTTCCCATTAATGTTATTAGAGTAACATTTTTTCTCTTATTTGAACTGATCTTTGGGGTGTCACCTCATCCGACCACCTCTCCTTCCCCTGTCCTGGACACTCAGCCAACCTAGCTAAGTCCAGTAAGCTTTGGGCTCGGTCATTAGATGGATAACATTCCAAGACCCTGACAGGTTCTTTTTTCCTGTTTTTTGTATGAATCCATTAAAATACATAAATACATAAAATTGACAAGTGGCTTCCTCAGAAGATATTCCCTGCCAGAGCCCTGAGGGCATCAACAGCCCTTACTGTCCCTGAGCCCCTGCCCGTGGGCTGTCACAGCCGTGCTGCTGCCCAGCCATGGGACCATTTCATCCTGATGCAGACCCCTACCTGCAGGATGACATCCTGGCATTGCCTCAACTTATATGGTCAAATTATATTTTTCTGAAGCATTTCTTCAGTGCCAACAATGTGAGCATCTTAAGTTTGACTGTCCTTTGATTTTGTCGTCTGGGTAAATCTTCATTCTTGATCGGCATCCTGAGTGCTGAAGGAGGCTGGCTGACCTGAGCCCTGCTGCTGCAGGAGACTGCCGGCAGGATTCAAACCGTTTCTCATCAGAGTGAGTCATCAGAAATAATTTTGTAACACCAAAGAGCTGTTGACCAAACCAGCTCCGTTGTTACAGGTCCTGACAGGCAGGAGCTAACGACACAGAAAGCAACCACCAAGGTCCTAATGCTGTAAAGAGAATGTGACAAAATCGCCTTGTGAAGGAAGACTCTGGAGAACTTCCAGGTACATTATTTCTTCGAAGTTAGGGAAAAGAAAAAAACAGAAGGAAGAATATAATCAAAAGAGTTTATGGAGTTCAAACAAGATGATGCAGATGCTTCCAATTGCATGAGAACCAAAGCAAAAGAGCATACTGAAACAGTTACTAACATCTGCCCTTCTCCTGGACAATACCAACGTTTCCCTCTCTGGTGTGTCTGCTCTGTTATCAAAAAGACAAGAGGTGTTCTTTTGAGAGAGCAAGGGAGAAATAGAAGACAACTGCAGAAATCTTAAGAGAAAAATGAAGCCTGAAAATCCCCTGCAGAAATTATTTAGATTGACTTTTTTTTTAATTATTTCTCGTGATAAACCAACTAATAAAATAAACAGACAGCAGCACAGAATGACTGATTGGGAGTAAGACAGGAATCTACATTGACATCTCTTTGGCTGTGTAAATATAAATCTTGACAGATGGGTAGATTGTATGTGGACATCTGTGCAGCATGGCAAATGATATTCCAATAAACCAAAAGATTGCTTGGACTTCCATCCCGACTTCCTCCGATAATAACATCAAATGACTGCAAGGAGTAAGATTTTGTGGAGCAGAATTTTAAATGCTCATTACCATTTCTGAGACTGCACCTAGACATTTTGAGAATCTAATTTGGGAGAATAACAGATGGTTAAATAGCTGAACAGCCCAGATTTCATCCACAAAATGGTGGGTCTAAAAACAAAAACACATTAGAGACTCGGAGAATATTTAGCTCAATAGGAACTGCAGTCACTTCAGGGAACTCTGAAGATAAATGACAATGGAAATAAATTAGTCAAGCTTCTTCACAGAACAAACAGACTGAAAGAAATTCATTTTCCACATATAAAAATGGTTCTTTTTTTGGACCAGCTTCCATAATAGAAACAGCTGGAAATATACTGATGAAAATGAGAATGAAAGAAATTTTAGTGGGGAGAAAACAGCTTTGTTCCTTCGGGGTTTTATATTTGGCTGGGATTTTTTGTGTGTGGTTTTTGTTGATTATTTTTTTTTTTTTAAGCTGCATAAAGTTATGAAGAGATGTAGCTATGGAGGAGGTATTATCTCAGAGTTATCTCTGTTATTACTGCTTTGGGCTAGTATGCTATTTCTTGGCATCACTTCTAGCCTTTCTTCTGGGAGTATCCCTGTTTTCACATAGAAATGAAATTACTGTAATAGTGGGTTTTGTTGGGTGGTCCACAATGATTCATAACAGAGAATTTGAGAAAATGCTTATAAGCTCCTGCCTGACACCACAGAACCGTCCTTATCTGCAAATGAGAAAGTCTTAAGCTAAGAAAGCAAGTCTTCCAGATGGATATACAGTTTGTATTGCAAAAGGACCTGTTTTAACTATGTTTGTACTAGCTGCTCAAACACAATGAACTATACTAACAGTAGGACTTCTGCTGGCACTGCCAGCCTTATCTGGGATGTAATTCTCTCATCTCCACCCAACACATGTAGCTGTGCCTATAAAAATCTGCAGTGTAGACCTGGCCTAAATAGCTAACAGTAGACTTCTCTGTAGCAGCCAGACAGGGGAAAATAGACTCCATAAAGCCAAGCATCAAAATACAGTAGCTTAAATTTCAAAGTTACTGCATCTGTTTTTACAGGCATGATTCTTTCGGGTAGGACACTGTTTTTTACTAATGCCCATACTTTCTATGAGCCTTTTAAATATCATGTGTGGAAGGCTGGCGGTACAAAATCCCTGCTAGTCCACTTGCCCTGCTATGGAGACTGTTACGGTTGCTGTTTGCCACAGAGATACTGAGCCAGCTTTTAGTAAGTTCCCTTGAATATATGACATATCCTGCTGAAGCATCGCAGAGCTGGGGTCACCTTACCCCACCAAGGCAGCCCCCTGCAAAGTCGTGTCCTCGGGCACACGCGCATTTAATGTTCATACACTTGCCCATATTAGTTTTCTGAAAATGTGACCCAAATATCCAGTCACTAAAATGCAGACAGCAGCGTCTTTTGCCTATGGTTGAATTTGTGACCTAAAAGTTCGATGGATCCATCACCCTTTAACTGTGAGCAGAGCAATCATGAGGGTCTGAGGTCCCACAGTTTTTGAGGAGGATTTAAGAGGAACAAGGCTGAATTCTGCAGGTGGAAGTTACCTATTCCTCATTACGACCATGGCACCACTCTGCAATTTTTAATATCCATAAGCAGGCTCAGTCCTGCAGTGGATCCATATGAACACAGCTTCTGGGCATTAAAATGATGCACATTTAAATAAAACAGTATGAATATTGCTAAATGAGAGTCAGGTTATGCGGCAAACGAACTTCTCAGGCATTTATTTAACATGCATAGTCTAGTAGTAAAAATGAAGATAAGATCCATGAGAGAATGTTTCTATATGTGTATATACATATGTGTGGACATACATCTTAAATGCATACATGCACATGTTTGTTAGATAAATCCTTTTGTCATTAATATTATTAAATCAATGGGCTTTGAGTGCATTGCTAGCAGTCATATGTTTGGGATGAGATTACCTGTATTACAAATAAATTAGAAGCAACTAACTTAGAAATGTGAGCTAGACAGAAAGGGAAAATAAGTTGATTTTACATTATTTAAAAACAAGAACAAAAATTATTTCTTCAGTGTAATTAAATAATTGTTTTGTGAATACAATGAGATAAAAACATTATGAAGCTGGTAGAGACTGAGGAAGAAGTGGGTGACTCACAAATGGGAAGAAAAAATTTCTAAAAAGGAACAATATGTTACCAAAATTGCTCATGGGACTGATTTTGTGTTCTTTTTAGCTGAAATGGTGTTATTCTTTGTATAGATCATTTCTGACTATTATACAATCATGAGACATATTTCCCCTGTAATGAGGAAATAAGCTGTATTCTCCCAGGTATCTGGTTCAGAACATACCCGTTTACTGGTCCAACTTTATTCAGGAAGCAATTATGTTTGTTTAAAGGAAATTACTCATGTAAGAAAAGCTGTGGAAGAACATAAACATTTACTCCCCAGAGTGGACACTTTGGACAAAATCTCAATGAGCGGCTACTGTTTCTTTGATGTAATACTCTCATGATGTTACTGGAGCTACTGTTTCCTGATGATGTTACTGTAGCTTTTTTTTCCATCATGGCCCTTTCATTCCATAAACAATGATTGCCATTATAACCCCTTAATGTTGGGGTGGAAAATGAGTATGCTTTAAAATCTGTAATTAAGATCTAAGTTCCAGTCCATAGACCACAGCATATGGATCTGATTATTGGCCTCATGGTCTTTTTCTAGGCCACTTCTGTTTATAGTTTGAATTCAAGGGAAATGAAAAGGTCTGTCTCACTTATTCATACAAGAACACATTTAAATAATTACCAGCAAATAAGGTGCACTAATAAAGCAAGAGTGGCAGTACTGCTTTAGGTCTGTGCAGCATGGTCTCATCAAACATGAAAGAAAATCTTCTAGTTCGGTGGTGTTTGCTTTGCTGTGGACAAACAACAGCTGTTCAAAGGTAGCTGCTGTTTTTTATCCTGTGATTTGCCCTGCATACATAAAATAAAACATATATGATTTTCTATATTTTGCTTCAGAGTGAGTGCGGAAGAAGCTGGTGTGTGCTTACAGGCAGAGCAAAGTAGTTGGGATCTCTGATGAAGCAGCACCGCATGTCTGCGCATCTTACTGAAACTCAGATTTTCAGCTTTGTGTCACGAGGAAGCGGAGCTTAGGCCACGGTGTGTGCTGTTCAGCCAAAGCTTCTCTCTGTCCCTGTGCGGTCTGTGAAGCTGTCAGCCCTTTTCAGCCATTTGGTCTGAGAGTGCCAGGCTTAATGGCAGTCACGTTACATGAGAACTGTACGCGTAGATAGGCACAAACAACAGACCTATATGAGTGTTCCTACTGAAACCCTGTAGTGTGGCACAAGCAAAAGGTGTGTTGGGCTCTGAGTGACCCCTCACTGCCTAAGTACCAGCTGGCTAATCCACAGTTTCCCCAGCTGGTAGTTAAGAGACAACAGAGGGAGCTGAAGATAATGCTGGAGGTCAGGGAGATGCCAGGCTTTGCTATTTCTGTTGCTCACAGACTGTCTTTTAATGTTCCTCATCCCACCTTCATCCCAAGTACCCTGGTAAAACACACACTAAATAACCTGTAGCTCTTCAATATGGGTAGCACAGATCTCAGTAGTGCTATTCTGTAACTTAACATCGAGTTGAATTTTTTTCAGAAATTGTTCTATAACTAATCCTGTGCCCCCGAAGTCACAGTAGCCCATCAGCATAGTTATTTATATTGCTTCCAAGGGGGTTAATAATACTGCCAAGTCAAAGTAGATGACCAGGGCGTTTTGTACACATTCTTTGCTTGTGTGTTTAAGATGGAAGACAGCAAAGAAGCAAGGCCTGCATCTTCTCTCTTTCATGCCATTAAAAATGTGTTTTCTGGAAAAGAATAATGCTGGAAACAGTTGCTGGACGTCAGCAAGCAGGTCTGTTCAGCAACAAAGTGTCTGCAGAGCCTCAAGAGCCACCTCTCATCTCATTTGGACTGAATGAGAAAAACAATTAGGCTCTCTTTGCGGAGCTGAAGAAGCCTCTGCGCATGCTGCCAGAGCGCACAGAGAATCCTCTCTGGGCAAAGGGTGATGGAGCATCAGTTGGTATCTGAACTTCAAAAGCAGGAGACTCAGAAGAGGACCTGGGGGCTTAGCCTTCAGAGGGAACAGAAATCAAGAATGCTCTGTAAATCTGGGTTGGATTTCTGAACAAAGAGCCAGCCTTCTTTTGTTACTGCTATGCTCAGGAAACAAAATGGTCTGCACAGTCTTTGTGAGTAGAAATATCTGACTCGTATCTCAATTTCTGCTCTTTGCAGATGGTAATCTGCAAGGTAGAGTTGCAGTTTTGATGTGATATAGATTGTGTTCTGGGAGGCTTTGTTGCTGTTAAGTCAGGACTGCTCCCTGTGTGGAGTGTATGCCCCTGATTCTTCCACCACTGATGTTACAAGACCTGGGATGTAAGGAAGGACTTTGCTTTAGTTTGTCTGCTAATCTTAATGCCCACTCTGGCCTTTGTTTTCATTTAATCTGGAGCATTGTTGCTTTTTGAAAATATATTTCTGTGATTTAGCTTTTTAAGTAAATTCCTCAGGAATTAAAAAATGCATTGATGACAGGCAAAGCTTATACAGTGGAATTGGGACTGTTATATTTTCATAACCCATTCAAGCCCTTTCTTTCAACTGGGATGGCCTGTTTGCCTTCATGAGATATTGTACTACAGACCAGGTTTTAGATCGTATTTTCCCATAATATTCATAGATGTCAGCCCCCCTGTGGAAAAGAAGGAAGACTGATCAAAACAGTCTGAATCTCTCTCCTCCTAACCACAAGGCAAAATGCCATGGAAAGGGATATTTTTATTGATTTTTCAGCTTGGAAGAATTATGACTTTTATGTGTTTATTTATGAACCTAAATGGAATGGAAAGGGATTGACAATCACTGACGCAAATGAGGGAAAAATACATACTGAAAACAGGCAGTTTGGGCACCGGTACCAGGCTTGCAATGTGGCAGCAATGTTTGAGAAGTGAACCCAAGAAGCTGATTAACCCCACTGGTCGTTAGCTCTTCTCAAGCTCTGATGTTGCAACAGCTCTGCTGTTGTTAGCGTTTCAACCAGTTCAGGTATGTCTATTTATCAAGCTGCCATCACACCCTCGGATGATAGCGCTGACATGCCTACAGATGATAGCAGCTCTGGTACTGGGAGTGTAATGGTTTTGGTGCCCAGCAACAAGAAAATTCTTTGTCTGTTATATCCCTGCTGATACGGTGCGTGCTTCAGCACGTACACAGGGACCTCACACGGAGTGACAGCGAGGACTGGAGCTTGATGAAGCAGTATAGGAAAAAAAAGACTGTGTTTTTCTTCTCTCCCATTCTGTCTTTTAACTCCAGTGAAAACGACATTATTCATACAACTAAGTCACATAGTGTCTTAAATCCAAACAGGTCTGTAATTTTCTCCCCATAAATTGCCTAGCTAATTAACCAAGAATACAATTAGTTTTGAGTCAACATCTTTGTAAGCCTTAGCTGGAGAGTGGTACATGGTTTACTGGCCAGCAATAAATGCTGTTCCTTTTACCCGCATACCATGCAATACTCGATGCAGTAAAGTTAATGTATCTTAAACATCATCAACCCTAGCGCTGTCTTTGTTGCTGACTAAACACGTGAGCTATCAGTTGGTCTTAAAGACCATGGAGATTATATCTATATTGGGAACCTAAGGAGCATTTCTGAGCAGTCAGGTCTGAGTGAGCATCTCAGCTGCTTTCCAGCTCCATATAGGAAAGAGTCCTCTGGTTGCACTGCTTCCCCACTGAAGATATGCACACAGCTGTATGGCCCAAATGGGACCTCCAGTATGTTTCAAACAGGTGCATAATCTCAGTTACTGGGGGGCCTAGAACCTATGCTGTGTCTTACCACAGCCTAAGTGGGCAGCGTAGACACAGCCAAAGCTGACTTACCACAGGTCAGCCGAGCCACAGGAACTGATGTGGGACGTTAGCATGAACTTCACTGGAAGAAGTTTCTATGAAGTTTCTTTCATTTGCATTGAGCTAAAAGCCACTCAGACAATTAGTTGCTGCAGCGCAACTTATATGGGAGACCTCATGTAACCTGTGTAAGCTTGGAAATAGCAAAAGCCAAAGAATGTAGATAGAAGTATGGAAGACTAGCGAGCATGTAAGATTCTGAACTATATCAGGTCTCACTTTCCTTGTGCAATGTGGTCCTTGGTTGTGCCGCACTTCTGTTGAGATGTGTCCATCAAGGTAGTCTAGCCAACTAGCTGAAGATAGCCAGACATAAAGGAAATGCTAGATGGTAAAGGGAGTGATGTGATCTGGCTGGGCCGTGGTGGCACAGTAGATTCTAGGAGTTATCACAGGTGGTTACAGCTTAGATAAGAATTAAAGTTGCATATAAAAAGGTGAATCGTGCCATAGGTATTCCTATCATAAGGATTTAGACCAGCTTTTCACCAGCATGGCCAAGCCTTTCTCATATGACATCTTGATTAGGACTGAGAAGTGATTCCTGTAAATGTCCCCTGAAACATGGTACGTACTTTGGTGATAAAATTGAGTGGCTGTTGCCATGGACAAAATAATTCATTTTGCTTTTCAAAGTGGATTAAATAGTTTCCACAGTCATAAGACGGTGCCCAAATCCCACAGCAGCTTTCAGCAATGACTTCTTCCCCAAAGCAGGGCCTGAACTGGCTCTAAATTAGCACATGTGTAAAGCAAGAACGGTTAGGCTGACTGTCCTTGTAATTAAAGTGATAGAGTTTATGGAAATTGGCTTGCCCATGCTCAGATTGTTTGAACAAAAATATTCAACATAATAGAGTCCTCCAGAACAAGAAAGTCTGCATGCCAGTGATGAGAGACCGTGTGAATCATCGCTGTTCACAACATACTATGGTGTAGGCCAGCACAGTCCTACTGCTCTGCTGTTTCTATGCCACGTTACTTGCTGAAGACCTCCAAATACACCCTCATTTATTAAAATGGAACTATGGCACTAATTTCAGGCAGGGTTTTTTCACTGCCCATCACTGCAAGATCTCCTAAGGACTCCATTTAAATGAGGGGGGGTGGGAGGATGAGCAGCAGCAGCAATTTTGGAACTAGTGGTTAACGACTGATTTCTTTCCTCCTGCAGTCAAACAAACACAAGCGCTGCAAGTTTTTGAAGTAATGCTTATATACAAAAAAGAAAAGGTTACAAGTACACTACGTGGCAGATGCACAGAAAGATGATCCTGTTTGGTTTTATATCAAAAAAAGTTTTACACAATGTTTTGCTAGAAGAAATTTCTGTTAGAATGTAGAAAAACAACTCAATATGAAAGGACTACGTTTTCCCAACTGCTATTCATTCATCAAAAAATATGTACAAAATGTATTCAATTCTTCATTAATCCTGCATGAATAAAAATATGTATGCTTGTGTGTGGATTTTATATATTCAGGAATATGTTGGCTAAGGTTAATAAATTATTAATTTATAATTATTAAAGCATGAGCACCAATATGAAAGCATTAGCATCTTCAAACTGAATCAGAATTTGTTTTTTCACTATAACTGATATGTTTCAAAATAACAATAACCAAGAAAAGTTCTAAAAACATGAAGTTAGTGTTTGACTAAAGATCTCTTCGGAAACCTTAAGTTCCCTGGAAGCTCTCATTTTACAGCTTCTGTTTAAAAAGTTTATACTCAACTCCAAGCTTGTGAATAATTTTATGGGAGCAACACTAAAGAGAAAATAAGAAATTATAATAAACAAACTCCAACTGGCATGGCTATTATGAGCGATCATCCAAAAGATATATATCTCTCTAGAAACTGCAGAAGAACTTATCTAAACACTCTCAAATGCTTCTCATGAAACAGTAGCAACAAAAATAGTGCCAGCAAGCATTTCTGGATAAACAAGCATATTTTTTTAGGGGTTGGGGTTTAGGGTTTTGGGTTTGTTTTTTTCAATTTTTAATAATATCGCCCTAGAAATAACCCAAGGCAAAGGTCACTTACCTCTTACATGGACTAGAAGAAAGCCAAAGCACAAAAGAAGGATACTTCTGAATTTCCCCATGGTCTTCTGTGCAGTGCCTTGATTGCACTGGTTGTTTTTTTTTGAAGCGATGACAGTAGATGTTGCAACTGCAGCACCAAGGTTTGAGGGAGACGCTTGAAATCAGCAGCTCTATCCTAAGAGTTCCCACACCATAACGCTCAAGCACCGAGGAAGAGAGAGAAGTCCCTAAACACCTCTTCTAGTACAAGACAAGTAATGAAAGCAGATGACTCTGCTATGGCCAAGCCGTGAGAAGCACCGTAGGTGCCACCCACCCTCGAAGAAATCTATTTATCGCCCAGGCAGGAGCGTGGAGAGCTGGGGAACCAGCAGCAGCACCCAATGAGGAGGGAGCCAGCACGCCCTGAATCCACCTCCTTCCCCGAGGGAAAGCCAACCGGTTTGACATCCTCGCCTTCAAAGCAGGGTGTGGTGCTGTGGGAGCTCAAGTAGCTTGTGAGAGGAGACCGGCCTTCTCTGAAGCGTACTTGAAAACAATCTCTCAGGTATACTCTGTCCTCAAAGCACTGCTTCCTTGCTCAGTTTCTTGGCTGAGCAATAACTGCTGATAAGGGCAATCCTGTCAGAGTCCTAACTGCTACTAAAGGGAAGTGGAGACCAAGAATCTGCTTTGGGAATTGTCTATAGCGGGATGACAAAACCCCCTAATTTTATAAACTTAAGATACTATGTTGGACTACTGAACTGAAGCATGCTCGGCTCCCTGGCGGATGCCTATCTTCACAAGGTAAACGTTGTCTGTCATGATTTTTTCCATTTGTCTAGATATATTTCTAGATATGAATATCCATGCATATCCTACACAGAGAGAGACCTCAGATAGTGCCGAGCATGAGAACCCAAAGCTTTGGAAAATGAACAAAAACCATGCATCCATCCATCCATGAACATTATTAAAATCACTGATGTGATTTAAATCCAATTTTGTCATAGCCTCTCTCTAGCAAACACGTATGCCAGCGCACTTGTCTGTTGAACTGGACTGCCACTGTCACGCTGGCGCCTGGTGCCAGCAAGGAGACTGGTGTGCGTCCTCCCTTTTGCTGGGGGTTAAGCTGCAGGCGGTTTCGTTAGCACTGTTTTGACTAGGGCAGCAAATACTCTGCTACCACGAATGGCTGATCTGTATGCTCGTGGTGTTGCTGGGTCATCCAGTCTGATGTGGGGCACAGGCTGGCCCCAAGTGCATTTCTGTTGAGTTACCTAGAACATATGACACAGTGTATGCGCTGAGTTCATGCTTTTATGCTAACTACAAGAAAACTGACACAGCAACCTAAATTGGACTGATAAAACCTGGTGATATTGGATCTTCAAAAAGCCTGATGTTCAAGTAGGTCAGCTTCCCCTTTGCCCAAACTTGAACCAGCAGAATGGTTTATAAAGGCCTGGCTTATTGTATCACATGGCTTAACTATTTTTAAACTAGTAATAGAAGTTCTAAAGCTCAATTTATGTATCATCATTCTCCTCGTCAGGGCCGATTGCTCAATCTCAGAAGATTTAAGGACATTTAGGTTTAAGAGATTACTTTGTCAGCCAGGGAAAACAAGAATTATACCATGACACAAGCAATCTCCTAAATCCACTGTTTATTTTTTTTCCAGAATAACAAAAGCGGGCACACATGTGCTAATCTTCCTATCAGTGATGAATTTGCCTGAAGGGAACAAGAAAGTTAGCAAGGCTATGTACTAGTCCCAGGTAAGTCCAAGCAGGTCACAAACGTTCAGTAGCTTTCCTTCAAAACAATTGTTCTTGTATGTGAAATCTTCCCAAAATGCGTTATCTCGCCTGTCTGCTAATACTAGTTCACTGGGATATTGAAGATTCTTAAATTAAATCTGAAGATGATGCACCCTTTGTCTAGTTCCTCTGAAGCCAGCTGCTGCTCTGTCTAGCTAAATAAAAACAATATTAAGAAGACACAGAAAGGGCAAACTGAAGGAGTGGACCTAGAATTGGAGCTGGGATATCTCGAATACCTATTCCACTTCTGCTCTTGGGACATTGCAGGAACTTCTTGTTCTCAGCTCCCTCTGTGGAAGGCATACTTGAGATATCAAGTAAACAGTATTGTATATTAGAAACAAATATAAGGCCTTACACCTGACCATAAATTGCAGTTTTATCACTTTGAGAAATAATTGACTGATCTTTTTCTATTTAAAGGGAAAATAAAGTTCTAATATTCATCTGACAAGGTGGATGACTTGCCTAATTTTTTTACTTGTTCTTTCAAGAAAAAAACCATGTATTTAAGAAACAGCAAATGGGTGGAGAAATGGAGCTAGTGTGTCTGTCTATTCTCTACACCACATACTTCTAGCCCATCAGGCCTCTTTTAGATGAGAGAAGCTAAAAGAGAAGAAGAGGACAGTCACAACTCACCACAGTTGCAGTCCCTTCCTTTCTGTGGGCAGAGGTTAGACATTGCTCTCTTTGGCACAGGTGACCTGCTGTATGGGTCTATTGGGGAGGAAAGAACCAAATTATACACTAGAACTACTGAGGAAAACCACTAAAACCCTACAGTATTGATCTTTTGCCATAAAAACGGAAGTATTTTAATTAAAATATTGAAATATCTGGTAATATTAGACATTAATTTAAATATAAGCCAAATACACAAGTGAATCAGTGATACAACTCCTTGGCAATGGAAGAATACAATTACTACACACTAGTTAAAGCTTCAACGGTTTTTCACAAGCAGATGGAGGAACATGCGTTTTAGTATCTTATCCTTGTGGTTCTTAAAGTACTCCAAATGCAGGGGTTTGAAAAAAATGTATTTTTGCACCATTGAAGTACTTTTCCTATTCCTAATCATCTCTTCACTTTCTTTCAAATGTGTCTCATATCTGTGTACTAGAAAAGAGCAGAAAGAATATTTTCAGTTATGAAAAGGTTAAGGTTTGTTTCATAATCTTGTCAAGTGAAAAACACACAGAGAATAGTACAGTTTAGATAGTGGCCTAAAATAATGAGCGAGAAAAATGCCAAAATGCACAATTGGGAGTGTAATTCAGCCCCAGGTACACTGAAAGCTAAGTGCACTAAAAAAGGGTTCTTCTTAGCATTCAAAATCTGGCACAGATATTGAAATGAGCATGAATAGGAGCTACAGTAAAAAACTGCCAAATTTTATGCTTAAGAATCGCCTGCTTTTATTTCCACAGCCCAATCCATTTGTTTGGATAAGTTAAGTATTTGAAATGCACATCACATTTGAAAACCTTCAAAACATTTTTCAAGCAGTCCTTTTCGCTCATAGTTAGGATGAATTAAACTGCCACCTCAGCTCCCTTGTAGAAGCTAAATTGACATGATATTCTACAAGAAGAAGGTCCTGCTTTGCTTTTTCCCTCTATTACTGAAGGTAATTCTTCCTCCTCAAAGGAGGTAGACTGGAGAAAAACCAGAACTGAAGAGGGTGTGCCACAGGACCAGGACAGAGCTCTGTTGCCATCCATCTAAACTCAGCTTAATGGTGAAGGTACCTCACCAGCTGTGAACTTGCAGTTTCGGCCTGGGAAGCACAGTATTTTTCATCCCACTGCACAGTCTGATGGAAACCTGTATGGAAACTAGAATGTTAATTCCCAAATTGGGATCTGAGAGTCACTGACAGCCTGTAAGGCCACGATGAGCAGCTGATCCATGGGAGATAACCATAAAAATACTCCAGTAGGGTGATGAATAACTGTTAACTGATAATGTTTCTTGACCCAATGAATGTGAGAAATTATGAATTCAGATATTTAGTTATGCAATGCAAGAGCAGTTGAGCTAGGAAGGCACAAGACCAAAGTCTCAGTGGGTAGTGAGGCAAATGGCAACATAGCAATTAATACCCTGATAACTGAAAATTAAGTGAACTGCTACATTTTGTTCACGGATAAGTAACAGAAACCCAGAAATTGGCAGTTTCTTGCTCACTACACAAGAACAGACTGAAATTTCAAGCCTTCTCTTTAACCTTTTCTTCCTAGGTGGTAGCAGCTAGTCTTTCTTCTCAACACAAAGACCATTAAGTTTGCCCATACTAAGCTTTCTATTGCTGTGTATGTTTTCAGTAGATTCCGTGTTACCAAATCCAGGTGTTCTTCTTCAAAAGCCATGCCTGTCCTTCACAGAGATAGACGTCTTCTCTGCACTTCGCATTGGTAAGCACCCTGTGAAAGCAGCTCACTGTTTTGTTGCTACTGGCCAGCTTCCTTCTAAAATGATCAAAATGTCTGCAAGAAATAAACCTGAATTGCTGATGGAGCAGGAAGACAAACTCCCTTTGAAGACTGCTTCTCTGGTAGAGCACCAAAATTTCTGTATTTCTAGAGCTAATGAGAAGGAAAATACATAAACATTTTCTTTCTTTTTTTTTAATTTATTTTTAGAAAAATCGCAGTGTTGATAGGAGGTTTTAATAAGTAATCTTTAGGCTTGCAAAAGCTGAGAAAGGATTCAAGAGTCAGGTTAGCTAAAAGCTAGTTTGAGCTTCCCTTGCCATTCTGTCCCAAACAAACACCGGCTTATTTCTGTTTTCTCTACACTCAGCATTGATATGAGATACCTGTTTATTCACGGAGATAAGTAGTCATTTCATTTTTTTGTATTTACAGAGACCAAATGTTTATATAAAAATCGTTTTTCCACCCTCAAACACACGTAAAGATTTTAGGACTTTTATACTAAAAGCAGAAGTGGGGCAAAAAGAGGTTTACAAATTAATTCTGTAACAAAATACTGAAATCTATGTAAAGCTTTGTTGCAAGCTAAGAAACATGTACAAGAAATTCTTAAATGAATTATCCTTGGCATACATTCATATTTGAATGCACAGATATATTTACATGTTTAATATCCAGATTCATAATGACTTCTAAGATGTTCCATGAAATGCCATCTTTCTGTCAAACTTTGCCAGGTGGCTGAAGCACATTAGTAAGACACATACTGTAAAATTGCATGAAAATTGGAAACAATTAGAATGAAAGCCAACAGAACTGGTCAGACTATTCCTTCCAGACAGAACTAGTTATTATTCCAGACTTAGTCCTTTAACTGTTATGAGTTGCAGTTTTCCATGTTTCCACAGATCCTTGAAACCTTCTTGTGGCTTTCAAGAGCCACAGCAAAGCTCAGAAGTGCTTTCTGTTGAGGATGGTCCCCATCCCAATGGCAATCCTTCACAAATCCAAAAGCATTCTTTACACGTATGCTATTTATACTGTTCAATGGATGCTTATGGAGTGAAGCTGGGTTGTTCTGGTCAGTCTTGCTATTATGTACTTTCAAATTGTAGTACTGTTTTTCTCTTTTAAGCGTTTATGATAAGCCTTCCAAATTCAAAGTATCACATTATTTTCTTTTAAATTTTTGGTTATGTAAGTCTGAAGATGTTAACTCCCGCTCCCCAATACTTCATCCACAACTCTTCAGACAACTGCCAAACATCAATCTCACCAGATGTACAAAATCCAATTATGGTTCTGATTTGCAAATCAGGCTTTTCCACATCTGACCAGCTCAGTACTTGCTAAGCAGGAAGAGCCAGAAAGGATGAAGGGTCTGTGTAGACTAGTTTGGGTGTTCTGAATCTGTACCAGACAGATGCAATGAAAAAAATGCAAAAACAGAACTCTGAATTTTTGTCTCAGATCTCTTCCCCGGTGGCTGACCCAGGCAGCTACACAGATTGTATCAGCAGCACCCACACCCAGATCCATTATCCGCACACAGTAAGCCATTTGCTATCAGGTGTCCACACCATATACCAAGTTGGTTGGTTGGTACACTCACTGCGTACAGGATATTAAAAAAATGTTTGCACTGCCTGAAAGCAATGGTGTAACAAAACATTAATTGCATATTGTTTTTAGAGAGGTAAGGAAAGTTTAACATACTGAATGCACTTGAGACACACCCATTTGTACAGGAAAGAATGTAAAGGCACAATATACTTCTACACTCCTGTCATTAAGGCCATATACTGGTGTGCAACAATGCTTCACAGGGCTAACCATACAGAAGTACCCAGGTCTAAGTCACACTCCCAGAGGTGTTTCAAACAAGAACTGTTTTCTCATGCAACTTCAGACTCTGCTTTTTTATTATGCTTTTTTTGTTTCCTTTTTTTCTTTCAGGCAGAATGCAGGCTCTCTATCCAGTTTCAATGGTCTGTTCTTCATCACGGTTTCTTTAATTTAGTTCTCCAGAAGTGTGCGCTGAACTAAAAAGTGAAAAAACCTCAAGGTTAGTACACTAAAGTTAGTATACATTTTAAATTATGTATTACTATGTAACAGTATATGTGGACAACAGACGTTTTGAGTAGGCATTTGAAACTGTGGGATAAATTCAGGTAGCAGAGGCTTGGTTCTGTGTAGCCAGTACCCTGCCTACCAAGAGATATTACATCCCAGATTTGTCACTCAAATAGCCTGCTAGATCCATGTAGTTATCTACCCTTGCAGTATAACCCAACATGCAGTTTCAGACTTGCAGTTTTGCGGATGCAAAAATGAAATGGAGTACAGTCTGTGTAGCTGATGGAAAAAACGGGTTATTGAAAGAAAGTGCTAGCCTAGGTTATCTACATTTTTAGGAAATCAAAGGTAAGCCTACATAAAATTTTAAAAACGCAGACCTGTTCTGCTGTGCCATCTGACCTGGCTTAATGCAAGACTGCTTCTAACTGGAAACCGTGTAAGGTACATCAACACTATATTACCAAAAGCAGAGCTAATGTCTGCTGACTCCCAGAACTTAGATCAGGAGCAGCACCATGCTGACCCTGGTGGCCCAGTTTCTTGGCTCAAAACATGCTCATGCTTGCCTGCAAAATATAACAGAGGTATGAAATTTGGGATTTAACATGACATCAATAGGTAGGCAGGAGTAATCATTTATGATAACAACCCAGGTTTGACTTTATCAGTTAAAATAAAGTATGTCACCTGATGCATTTGACACCTGAGTTCTGGTGAATCTTGGCCAAAATTTTAGCACGTCCTGACTCCAACTCATATGTTAATTGCCTTTGGGAGAGGTCTTTGAACAATACTGCTTGCTTCACTAATGCATAGCTGAATTGAGGATATGCGCCTATCTCCAGTCCTGACTCCAAAAGCCAGTCATAAGAAAATGTTTTCTCCTTGAGAGTTTTTTATATTTAACAGCTTAAAGGAAAAATGTTTATAAAGAGGATCATGAGCCAGATGGAAGCTTTTAGCAAACTGATGAAATACCTGAAAGAAATAAGGTATAAAAATTTTTTTGTTAAATTATAAAAAAACAAAACTAGTTCTGCAGGTTTTAGATTAAGCTCACAGAAGAATATATTGGAAATTTATACTTCTTTGAGATTTTAATATTCAGTGTTTCAAAGACACTCAACAAATCTCAGCATGAGGGTGTACTGCTTCTTCCTTTGTTGACCAGTCACAAGGGCTAGAAGGCCAGGTTTTCACCTATACTGTTTCCTCCAGATCTATCTATGGCTATCCTAGAAATAATCACCTGTTCTATCAGCCAAGTACCCTAGACAGCCATACCTGGAAGGGTCAGGTTGTTAGGGTTTTTGTTGCTTTAAAAGCGATCCTTCCGCAGCTGTCACCATTGTAGAAAGATTTGTTATTTGATGATTCTTTCACACAAGAATCATTCTATGTTCACAACAGAGTATGTTTTAGTTACAACAACATGCTGATAAGTTCAGTCTTCCTTGCTTCCAGTGTCGTTTCATCTCTGCCCAAACACTATTAACATTTTTTAATATGCATTCTTGCAGAGTTCTATATAGCTTTACAATCAAAAAAGGGGTCAGATTCCAATCAGACATGACATATACTAATAAAACACCTGTCAGCTAATTGCAGTTACATATCACACTAAGGGAGCAGGCTTGTGTTTTCATAATTGTCTTTAATAATACTTTTGCAGAGAAAATTAAATTCTTCACTTTCTCTAAGCTCCTGTATTTCAAGGACTCCTCAAGGCAATAAACCAATCTGTTCAAAGAATTAAAAACTAGAGAAGAGTAGCTGTATTATCAGACCTGAACTCTTGATTCAGTTCTAAGTTAGTTGTCATGGTAGTTACTTTTTTTTTTTTAAAACAAAACAGTGCAAATAATTTTCTCCACTATGTTAGATGTCAATAAAGTGTATTTAATAGGATCCCCACCACAAAGCTGATCTTCCATCTAGATTCTTCTCTTACCAGGTGGCTCAGATTGTGCTCCCCGATGGCTTTCCATATTCACATTCTCTTCATCTGCTGGGAAACAAAGATGTTTAGCATTCAAATTCCGTTATCTTCAAAGTTGTTGATTAATAGAAATAATTTGAGAGAAGAAACAGCACTGAAGAAACTGGGCTACTGATAGTAGTTGAGTTTCCCTTGTGTTGCCTGCATGTTAATTTTAATGTGCATGGTAGATGTTACTCAGTTTCCAAACTTCCCAAATTACAAAACAGCAGTGCCTGGCTGGATTGCTGCTCTCTCATCTCCCTTCACCAACTAGTCAGAAAGACAAGAAAGGACAAAAACAAAGCTTCTGCCCCACCTATCACCCATAGTACTCCCCAAGTTCTCTGATCCAAGTTATATCTTATTTAGGTGGAATGGAAGTTGACAGCAAGCAATAAACAACTGCAGAAGAAAGAATCATTTGGGGATGAACATCCGGGTAGTTGTCAGAAACCTAATATGTAGGCAAGTGTCTTGGGAAGATACAAAGGCAAGATTTACAAAATTAGAAATGACAAGGTGTTTTCCAGCATGAAAATAGCCTCTAAGCCCCAACCTCCGGTCCATTTTCTTTAATGAAATGTTTTCTTGCAGTTTCTCCTTCTTACTCTTTAGCAGGAAGTGCTTTTATTTTAAGAAATGCAAAGCCTTAAGTCTGTCTGCTTCTGAAAGTCTAAAAATTTTGGGCAAGGCATTCTTCAGACACCCTGTCTTAGATGACGAGTAAGAGAGGTTACTTCCTGTGAACACAAATTCACTGTACTATTAAAACTACCTTATGCATAAGATCAATTTCTAGCCCCCATGTAAATACAAGAACACATCTCTTTAGACAGTAGAAAATAAAACTTTATTTAGAATTCTTACCGCTTTGTTTGAAACAGAGTTTCTTCTTCTGGTAAGCAATGAAACTAGATACTGCTCCAATTACAGTAGCAAACACAGCGCTTACAATTCCAGCTATTGCTCCCTCAGAAACTGAAAAAAGAGGTTTGTATACATTTTTCAGAATTTAAAGTAATGTCAAACTTGTATTGTCTCAAAATAAACCCTGTGGACACTTCTAAAAAGCCCAAAAAACTGAAATTATTACATGAAACTGTAGTAATCAACTCATTCTGTCATTGTGAATAATGAAAAGTTAATCCTCAAATTTTATAACCATTGATTTCTTAGCAGTCTATTGTTAAACAACTTAAACATGCCTGTTCTAAGTTCCACTGATTAAAAAAAGCTACCCTTTCATAGCCAAATCTACGTTGTATGCATGCAATCACTCCACCAGTATCCCTGAGACTTTAGCACTTTTGAATCATTTGCAACATAGAGATTTTAAAGAATTATGAAAGCAGTGCTTGAAAGTAAGAATTCTAGATTCCACAAAAGTTTTTAAGCTGAAACCCACTACCAGCAGTGACCATCCTAGCAGAACATTAACAATACAGAAAAAGCCAGAAAACAAGCTTCAGACATGCAGACACCATCATAGACACAAATTTATGCATTTACCCTCAGCTGCTTCACCGTTATTTGGACTTGGGCCCTTTCGTTCTGTAAAAATGAACAAAAGGTTTAGATTTTACATTTATAAAGAACAGTCATATCCTAATCGACAAACTGTTTGTCAATTAATCATGCAAAATTACAAACCATCTATTGTATCCATACAGTGCTAAGCTCTCTGGCACTCAAACTTTCTATTTTCAAAGCACAGCTCACGGTGATACCAACTTCAGTCTCGGGTACACTTCTACAAAATGAGCGCAGCACACCTGTTAAATCTGGTTTAATGAACTTGCCCACCACTACTGAATACTCAGTGGAGAGGAACAGCATATAATTTCAGGGTAGCATTCAACTGTATTTCTGTGGAACCAACTATCTTTTCCTAAAATCCCAGCCTAATTTCCTAAGTATTTTTGCAATTCTCTTAGCAAATGAGACAGAGTTCTGTGAATACTATCCTTATTTGGCACTACGTAACTTGCACCACTGAAGCAGGAACCTGTGCAGATGAAAACACCACATAAGTCTCAACAGATGCTTCTTGCCCCTGCCAAGTTTCAAGTTACTGCCCCAAAGGAACCTTGGAAGGTGAAAGCTTCCCAAAAAATTAGCATCAGTAATATCTGTCTGGGACAACTCTCTGAAGAAGTCAGTAACCAGCAGCATGTCTCACCATCACATCAAGATACTTAAACTAACTGACCTGGAAATAGTGAAGTTGCAGTAATGCACACAGGGATGACTAACCCCATCCTAATGATGACCGTTACTGCAGCTTGGTCGCAATGACCACCTCTGTACTGAGCTGCACCCTAACAATTAGACATGGCAGATTACTCAAAACAAGTTTGGTTTTTATAGAGATACAGAGAGTAGGTATAACCTACATCACTTGGAAGTCTAAGGATCAATTCATCCTATGGGACAGATGAAATCTTTGAGACCATAAGGTGGACCCTCTTCTGGCCCACCCTTGGGCTTCCTAACCACAAGAACTAAAAGAAACTGAGAGTATGTCACAGAAGATGTGAAAATGACAGCTGGATGCCTTTAAGAACTATATTTGTGGTGAATTTTGGAATAAGTACCACATTCGCATCTCAGTTTTAAAACTCACCTTTCTTAGCATAACAGTGAAAATCATTGAAGGTTCCTAGACCAGTTTTACCTCTTAATTATGGGGGTTTTTGGCAGAGACAGAACACATTGGTTTTGAACTGTAAGGTATGCTCTTAAGTTTCAGATGCCGGAATCAAAGGTGTTACAAGTTAGACTGTGTTAACCAGTTTGTGAGCAAGCTTTTATCAAAAGCTCAGGCAGCCATAGGATCAATAAGAAGCACAACCTACTATCTTACCATTGCTGCCACTACCATCGCCTCCTCCTTTTGGTAAATTGCTATCAAACAGATCTGAATCATCAATGTTGCCTATTAAAAAAATAAAAATAATATTATCTTACATGTTTTAAGTTCAGTGAAAAGACACCTCAAGGCACGTAATGACACAGAAGTTTTCTCTAGATCGTTCAGCTGAGTTCGTGGTGGTTTTAGGCTCAGCATCATAATCACAACACATTCATGTTTCAAAAGCTCTCCCAATCTCAAGTCCCTTCAGCTCGGCACTATACAGTTTGACAGCAGCGCTGCTGCCTCTGGACTTCCTGAACAACTGAGAGAAGTCAGTGTCCAAGAGCAGACAGTACTGCACAAGTCATAGGCTAAGCAAGCAAGAAGCTCTGTAAGCTAGTTAAGTGGAACAGGCCAAGTCTCACTATCCTGTTAATGCAAAGAAAGCACATGGACAGGAAAGGACCATTTCTTTTCAAGGCTGCAGCTGTGAATGTTTCTTCACAGTTGGGTTTCTAAGTCACAACCAATCTTTCGAACCTGTACAACGCAGTAGCTGTGGAGGGGGTAGAGTTCAACATGCCACAGTCCAGTGGCTGCAGTATTTGCCTGACAATGGGAAGATCCAAATCTAATTCTCTCCTCTGACTTATTGCAGGGCATTGAACCAGTCCCTCTCCATTTCCACTGGACCCTACCTCATGGGGCCTGAGTTCTCCTCCTTCCCTCTGCTGCCAAATGGATATTTAGTTTATGCAAAGCAAATCTGTTTCAAGCAGCAAAACTAGAAGCAATGCATCAGAGGATGTTTTAGTTGGGTGGCAAAAGCACTTTACTGAGGCATGCAAGACCTGAATTCAAGTATCTGCTGCAAATCAGGCAAGAGAAGGAACAAGAACCAGGGCTTGCATTTCAGATAAGGACTCTTTACCACCATATTCCTGGATCATGGCATCATCACAGCCGCATCCATCTGAATGTTTTGCTCTGAGTTAGGCAAAGACAGAGGAGACCTCTAAAGCACAACAGGCAGGGAAGGACATGTATTTTAAGCCTACCTTTCAAAAACAAAAGAATTGTATTTCTTAAGTGGGGCCTTTAAAAGAAAAACTGAAAAAAATAACCCTGTAACTTTGAGCTTTACCTTTAATTTAGATGCTTTAAGAATATAGTTCACAGGTAGTTCCTACTGACTTTTTTGCAAAACTAGGAGGAATTCAGTTTGTAAAGATGAAAGGAATCAATCCAATACACAGGTGCCCCACCACAGGCAGCCAAGAACAGCATTGCCCCAAGCACACACACTCTGTCCCATTCTTCCTCCTCCCCACACCATCCCGCTTTTAAGTGAAAGTGACTCAACAGGTCTGTTATAGAATTTCAAGACTGCTGCAAAGCTTATTTGCAAGACAATATTTCCTCAGTGTTCATCCAGTGCAACCTCTGACATACACAGCAGCCAATTAACAAGGAGTAATTATTAGAAGTTTAACTGAGATAGTAAAACCATTTCATGATTCAGGAGTTTGTGCAAGAAGCCTTACCAGTGTCTTTAGGATTTGCAGGTGGACCTTGCTTGGGGTTATCTACGCACAAAAGAGAAATTTAGGAAAAAAAAAAAAAGAAAAAGGTTAAGATATCAAAAGCAAACTAGAATACAGTAACTTTGAAAGGGACTAAGAAAGATTAACAAACACTTTCTCCTGTTCAGAAATTCCTGTTAGGTCAGTCTTACCAGTGTCTCTAGGATTTGCAGGTGGACCTGGCTTGGGGTCATCTGCAGACAAACAGAGTTAGAATAAAGTGAGCAAAGTTACTAGGGTGAAGAGATCAAAAGAAGAGCATATAATGAACTTGAAAGACTATCCGACCTAAAAAATGGTATCAAATCTTCTCCATGTCATATTCCTTTCCTTTCATTAGCTAGTGCTGTATTTGTTTGGTTATTTTAGGTTAAACACTGTACTTTGATGCAATTAACAGTGTTTACGCTACATTAGCCTGTACGTCAGACCCTTGCTATAACTGAACATATACAGAAGAACTCACTAAGTGTTATGCAGATTATTTGGCTGTTTCCTCTTTTAAAATTACCAGATTTTAACTAATAATAAAGGTTGGTACCTCACTTTAAAAAGAAAACAAACAAACAAAACAAAAACCCCCACCACCAAAAATAGACAAGATACACACAACAGAACTAGAAATATGGTCCTCACAATGACATTTCATTTAGCTTGCCACAAAATAGAAGAAGAGATCTAAGTAGTTATCTCCACTGCCCTCTATTTGATGTCCACATCAAATTATGTGCCACATAGGCACCGGTTTTCTAAAACTGTGTTTTCACCAACAACTGAACCAATCCAGTGGCCCATTTCTTCTGTATGCTTCTTCACCTTGATGTTGCGTGGTCTTGCCTCCTCCCAGCTCTAGCACAAGTAAGATCAGGTCTCCTTAGGCTCACTGCATATTCAAAATAAAGAGGCAGGCACCCCCAAAGCACAGTCCTAAGACCCCAACTTAGGCTTGCCATCCTATAAAGGATCCTCTCTCTTCACCGATTCATTCAGCCAGCTGTTTCTCAATTAGCCAACTTTGTTTTCAAAAATGTCAGCAATTGGAAACAGACTGCTTTAAGAGTGACAAAATCTCAAAGGGTTAAATCAAACAGAGCAGCAAACAGTGCTACAGTCCTACAACTGTATGCCCTGTGTTAGGAAAGCTGTCTATACTGCAACAGGTCTAGTGATGGTACTCAAAAAGTTATTGTACGTTGCCTGCCTAACTGGATGCACCTTTTATTAGCCAAGTGAAAATAGTACTGCAATTTCTACTGCTGCCCACACTGCAGAGCTGAAGCACTTCAGAAAGAGTACCTTCCCTCACATTATTTCAAACAGATTAATGTTTCCTTGTGCTACAAAAATTACTTCCTGGAAAGGAAGACACTACTTCAGATTTAAAAACTACTTCAGTAAGTAATAGTTCATGGAATTAGTGCCACCTAGTGAAGACACTGTAATGAAACAAGTAGGACTTGGCTAAGAAATAAGTGAAATACATACAGTTTTTGTGATCCAGACCCTTAAAAATGAAGGTAAATAACCTAACTGGATCACAATTATTTTTATCTGTGGTCTGTTACCTTAATCAGCTCAGTGTCCTTACTGCATTTAGGTAATAAAGGATGGATAGACATCGCACCAAGTACCACTGAGCAGTATCCAGGAAAACATGATTCTTACCAGGTTCAAAAGCATGTTCCAAGCTGAAATCATCTACAAAGAAATAAAAGAAATTTTAAATGTAATACAAAACTGAACTAGTTTTAGTCTATTTTTACACAAAACACACCTCACAATATTTTCACCAAGAATATAATGGCATGGTCATTCAATAGTGGCCCATGGAAGAGCACCACAGAGTTACCAGGCGTTATGGGCCAAACTACATGCTGCTTTGGTGATCATGGTACATGCCAAGGGCCAGCTCAAGGTGAGTAAGCTCAAAACATTCAGACTGAAAGCCAACTGAAGGGATTCTCACAGGGTCTTTAAGCTTGTGAAATCACAAAGTAAAAAAAATTGTGAAAGCACTAGCAGAAGACTCCAAAATGCAGAAACCCTTTTGCTATTAGGGAACTGCTTTCTTTTATAGAAATATCACAATTCTGTATGCCACTACATTGAAAAATTCAGGCTCTCAAATTACTGTGTACAACTACACTTGATTTCACAGTAAAAGGCATTACAAGCCAATTAGACCTTACCGGAATCTGATGGCCGTGGCTTCTGAGATGGAAGAGGCTTCTTTGTAGTTTCTGTCGGTGATGGTTAGAAAAAAAAAGTTTAAATACTATTTAATACACCATTCAGAAGATACAGGAAGGACAAATGTAAGCCTACGTCTATAAAATGAAAAGCACAAGATCAAGTCTATACAGCAAGACATTTCCCCTTAAAAGGAATCCCTGAGTGATCCCAAAGATAAATTTTAGTTCTATGTGGTCAACATTTTGACATACACATAGCTGAATTGTTCCACTGAGGTTTAAACAAACCATATGTGGGGAAGGTGTCATGCTTGGTCATGCAGTGATGCTCTGAAACAAATAAGTCAAAGAGCAGCCACTATTTTCCCGCCTACCTCCCAAAATTTGCAAGAGTGTAATAATTACCAAGTGCATCTTGTAAGCTGAAGTCATCAAAATTGCCTGTAAAAGATGAAAGCAACAGTAAGAACACTGTTTTTTCTTACTCAAAACCAACATTTATTACAGTCACAAACATGTCTCTGATCTATCTTGAGGTATTTTTTCTGCTTCCTGTGTCAGACTTAGAAGAATATTTTGAGTCAGGCCTGAAGACAGACGTTCTTCTCAATTTCTCCAGACCACCATCCACACATCTCTTTGGAAAAAAAAAAAGAGCAGCGCTAAAAATTGTCTCTATAGAAAGGATCCAGAGGGCCAGAACACGTATTCCTACAGTCAATATAATGCATGTAATTCTTTATTCTTGCCACTGCTATTGCGTGCTTTCTTAGTGCCATCCACAGTATATTCTTTCCCAACCTTCTTTCCACTGACCCGCAAAATGAGCAGGGGCACAGCTCCAATTCACAAGAATTTACAAGATTCAAGTGTGGAGAAGAGCCTTGGAGCACAAAGGCCAATATGAAAGTTATATGACTGGGTAATGGATTTAATACCTTGGCATTAAAAATGAATTTTCATGGGTTTATAAGACTTACCTTTTCCCCTAACAAACGTTAACAATATGAAGGTGCTTAAGTTATTAGCACAGAGGATCTTCAGCAGTCTCTTCAACTTCCCAAAAGACAGCTAAATGCAGCTGTCACCACTATGGGCTCTCCACACCAGGTAGGTTAAGCTTCATTTTCAGCCCTTCGGAAAAGAACTTTCTCTCTTGCTGTATTAGGTCAGTTGCTAGAGCTACTGCTGCTTATTCAGCAATTGCAAACACACTAACTCAATATAGTCATGATACAAACTGTTTTCATGGCATGAATATAGTAGTGTGATCTCAGCAGCAGAGGTTTGTAAGATAAATGGACAGTTAAAACAACTGCTTGGTGTATTTCTGATAGTTCATCATTCCTACTTTCACTGAAGCATGGAAAAAGAAAAAGGCATGAAAGTAGATATCAGCTATTCAAAGAAAAGACATCCAAATATACTGCTTCAGTCCCACAGAAGCTGGAAGACTTTTTCTATCTACTGAGTGTCAAGCCAGCTAGAGCAGAACTTAATTCCAGCCAGATCCACCTTAATTCAGAAGATACATGCATAAAGCATTGATGTGTCTGGCTTTTTCTTGAAGAATGTAGCTACAGAAGAAGAATCAAAACAGGCTACTGCAAAGTCTGAAGAGAGCAATAAAAAACAAATACCGAAAATCAAACCACAAGCAGAATGTTCCTTCTGCTTACATGACAGGCCAAGCTAAGACAAGGACAACTCAAGTGTCTAGTACCAGGAATGACGGATGCTCGTATACTTGGTGACATCTTTCATTTCAACTGAGGTCAAAATTGAAATCTCTTTTCCTTCTCAGATAACTGCACTAATAATGCCATTTTTTTTCCAAAGAAGAAATGAGACTAAGATAGTTTGCTGATTTTTTTTTTTTTTTAAATATGGAAGCAAGGAATGACAACTGGAATAAAAAAATCAAAGGCAAGCTTGCAGTTTCCTGAAAACATCTTTCAAGCTAGTCTTCAGTCTGACCAACTGAACTGCTACAGCAGAAACTGAAATCTGAAGCCTAAGCAGCAATTTCCATACTATAATATTTGAGCTGAGTACCACCTTGCTCACAAACAAGCAGGGAGGCTGCACTGCCTGGTCAGTGACAGGCATCTTCACGGAAAGAGGCAATTCATGGCTTTATTGTGGTGCATGAGAAAAGTGCATTTAGAACCTCCTGGATAAAGTTATTAGGTATAGATCTCGAATAAAAAGCAAGAAGATATTTTACTTGGTGTTCTTCACTCCAGGTGGGGACAATAAGCTCTTTTAGATACTTAGCTCATGAAAAACTGCTTCACAGAATGCAAAATATTTGCAGACCATTTATCTGAAGCCTACATCATCTTGCAATAAAATCTTAAAAACCTCAGTAAAATGAGCAGTTGCTATGACCCAAATCTCAGTTACCTCTGATATTACCCCTTTGTTTAGACTACACCAAGAAACCTCCATATTCACAGGCAAAAAAGGTCAAAACACTCAAGAGAAATTTAAACAGGTGTTTGCATAGCTTTTCTTCAAACTTGAATTCTGGTTTGTTTGTTTTCTCAAGTACATACATCTCTCAGGCTACAGTCCTCCAGGGAGGAATGCCTAAGACAGGACCTGATCAGATATCTGCTAGTCTAACTCTAAGAAGGCATGCAGAAGGATATGTTGAAGGTGCATGCTCCTCAAAACACTCTACCAGAGTAGCAACCAGAGGATGGACCACCACCATCTGTTAACACCATCTTTCTCAAGGTTAAAGATATATTCCCAAGTCAATGCACTTTACATTGGTGAGTATATTTCAAGAGCAAGGAGTGCAAGGAGTGGCAGAGGGAAAAACACGTATACTCAACATTATGCTTTGTTGCAGCTGAAGTTTTACCTGGAGCAGAAAAGAGGTTATTTGAAGAGTCTCCCACTGCCACAATGAAACTTAGTCCGAGAACTCTGAACTCTTTCAGCTGCAGTGGTTTCCCTCAAGTGGAAGACACCAGTGTAAAAGAGGGTGCATTCAGTGACACTGCTATTTTAAGGGATTGTTTTCACACATGATCTTCATGGAGAAATAATTTAGGATGAGACTGCTGACTGTCAGTCTCACATAAGATGTGCTTTGAGACAGCAATAAACAAATTTGAGAGTTAATAAAAGAAAAAAAATTCCTTCTTTATTGACTGGAATGATTCAGTATTCTGCAACCACAATTCTGTTTTCAAAGCATGCAGCAAGATGTCAGGCTCTTCAAACACATTACTTTATCTCAATAATGGTAGCAGAAAGTGTTGGAACCTAGCTTATGAAACTCATTACAATAATGTGAAGCGCTGGCAGTCTGCTTTCCCAGCAAAGACTGGTTGTTTCTCCACTGTTCACGACAAACCTTCATATGTCTTTAAAGCACTTGCTTTTACAACTGTACTCGCTCAGCTTTTAGTATGGGGGGGTCCAACTAGAGTAGAAGTTCGATTACTTAGCCTGAAAGGAGGGAGGCTCAGTACCAGGGATTCAGCTGCTTCCAGGGAAGAAACAATCAGACAACAGAGATAAAGCTACAGAACCAGAATAAAGGTAGTATGAGGATCCAAGAAGAAGGGGTCAGCAAGAATATGCTGTGCTCCCTACAGATTTAAGGAACACCCGGAGTAACCAAGATTATGAGGATTTTCTTAGTCTAAGCAAAGATAATTGCAAATAAAGCAGATATTATATTGCATATAAAGCATAATATAGCAGGTATTACAAGCTCCTAAGGGCATAAGCACATTCAAGAAATTTCAGAAGTGTCTATGCTGTTTTCCTTCCACGTCCGTAGCTCAAATACCAGGATCTTGAGACAGATCTTCAGCAGGCTGTCCCCAGTAACCTGCATTGTTTGTGTCAGATGGCGGAAAAACAGCAGGTAAAACAAAAGACCTTTTGAACAGCTGATGAGTTAGAGCGTATTCAAGAAAGCCAAGTAACTAAGCAAATAGGAGTCCTTTGCAAAGACCCGTCACCACTCTCTGACACTTACTGCTACGGTATTAGATTAGTCATATTTACATTCCACTGCAGAAGCCGACACGAGCTTTGGAAAGTTCCTCCATTAGTCACATGTATGGCAACACACCAAGAAAGGAGACTTGTGATGAATCACCACAAAAATAACTTTCTGACTTGAGCAACAGACTGCTTGAATTTTGTTTTTCTAAGAATGCTGGTGCTCTCCTCCTTCCCTCCATCCCTCCCTCCCTCCCTCCCTTCCCAGGGCACAACAGGGTGCCACAGAGTCTGCATGCTGCAGCTGGTCTTCCAGCTGTAGGCCTACTGACCGGGTGGCAGTGGTCAGCTTGTCCCTGTTCCACCTCTGGACATTACCTGCCACTCCATCAGTGGCCGACTAACTTACAATCATAGAACATCTTGAGTTTGAAGGGACCCATAAGGATCACTAAGTCCAGCTCCCTGCTCCTCACAGGACTGCCTAAAACTAAACCATATGACTAAGAGTGTTGTCCAGATGCTCCTTGAACTCTGACAGGCTTGGTGTCATGACCATTTCTCTGGGAAGCCTGTTCCAGTGACCAACCACCATTGCCATGAAGAACCTTTTTCTAATGTGCAATCTGAACTTCCTCTGATGCAGCGTCTTTCCATTTCCTCGTGTCCTATCACTGTTCACCAGAGCAGCTCCTTCAACTTCCATCAGGGAAACTGGATTTTATACTCCCATATCTTGTGCTCTTTCCCCTTGGGGGACTGAAAACAGGATGAGCAGAAATATTCAACACCTAACCATAACAGAAGCTACAGAAAATACAGGAATGCCAATACATTGAAACTTGTTCATGAAACACTTTAAATAACAGAGCGAAGCCATTGCATCCCTTACAATTGCCTTTTAAGCTTACCAGCACTTGATTCCAATCCAGGTTTTGCCCCACCAGCATTAGTTACCTACAATAAAAGACTACTACTGCTCAGCTCACATTCTGACAGTTATTTTCCAACATGTCCAAGAGGAGCAATTTAATCACAAAAAGTCTGGGAGAAAGATGATTTGATTCTCCATACTTTGCTGTAAGAACTGCCTTTCTAAAGTTTTAAACGGAGAACCTGGAACACGAAGAACACTTAAAACTGTACTACTCCTCTCAGCCAAGGCAGAGGTTTGCAGGCGAGATCCCTCTGCGTCAGGCAATGCAGCTGGGATCTTTACTCCTGCTGCCAAGCAGTGGTTTATAATTAGCCTTGCCTGGAGTGTCATGAAATTAAATCCCACACAGTTGGTTTCAAACCCTGTTCCTCCTATAAGCCCTCCTTATTGACGCTGCTTTTCTGCAGAGCAAGGGAAAACAAAAACTTTCTTATAAACTTCTATTCAGAAGAATGAAACCCCTTCCTACCTAAAATAAATATGGCCCAAACATAAATAACAACTGTAAATCAGCCAAAAAAAAAAAACAAGGATAATTTTTTATATCTGGGGAGTGTCTGCTTTCTGCACATCTGGAGTGTTCACTAATGTATCTGATGGGAATAAAGTCAGCAAAGCCTCCACTGCAACCAATAAAAAGATTTATTTCCTTTTCAAAAATATGCATAAAACTACCATAATAACTACCATATTTATTTTTTTACAGTAATCCAAAAGCTACTTCCCTGAAAAGTTACCTTTTTTTGCACCAATCTTGAAAAGACAGTACAGAAAAAGTTAGGCAATTATGTGGCCTAATATTTTTCTGATCCGATTGCTAGAAAATAGTTTTTAGACTAATCTGTGGTTTATTTTAATATTTGAATTACTAAGTATTCCTTCCACCCAAAAAAGGCAACTTAATATTTTAAATAAACAAGGAAAAAAGCCTACAAGGTCACATTTTGATTCAAAACTATTAATTAACTGTAGTCATGTGAAGGTTTTTTTAAGAGAACATGGCAGAACAAGCCATTCACAGGAGAAGAAAACCCCATATTTTGAAGCACAGTTTGGGGCATTCTGCTTGTCTAAAATTTTCCCATGCACTGGGCATTGCCCCTTTAAGCAGTGGAAAGTAGAAAATGGGAATCTTAACATTAGCTATAAGCAGAGTTTTCTGGGAGGATTTGATGTAGGAATAAGAGGACAGAATAAACAGCTCTAAATCAGCAGAAATCATACAGAAGGGCCAAGTCAGCCACAAAGCTAGAGAATTAACATGATGGCAACAGTACTGTCAAATGCTGAGCTGTTTATCCAGAAACCAGAAGGTGTAAAAGAGAACTATGCAATAGTTACAAAAGGTCGAAGAACAACTGTGAGTTGCTTCAATCAAGTAGTGAAGATAAAAGCAAATATTTGCCATCTTAATCGCAACCTGCCCAGTGACAAGTTGTATACCACAGTCTGGTTGTTTTCTTACAGTTCGTAATTCTTCATGTCCACAACCAATATCACCACTTTCCCTTCAAGTAATGCTTTGGACGCTCGGTGATTCTCTTCTGGTTACAACCCTCGCTGGCAAACCAACATCAAGCATCAAATGGCAGAGCCACAGGTCCCAGATCTCCTCCCTAAGCTTAAAAGAGCTTCCAAAGCACTGTCACTAATAGCAGCTTGGAAACAGCTAAAGTATTTTCCATGCTTCAGGGAAAGTTGTTTCTTGCAAGAGCGTACCTCCCCCACATATTCAAAACTTTCAAAACCTGGCTGACCATGATGCTGGACAACCTGCAGTGGCTAACCCTGCTGGAGCAGGGAACGTAACTGGAAGGTCTCCAGAGGTGTCTTTCAGCCTCAGCCTCCTGTGGTTCTCTGACTTTGGCCAGTTCTAGTCACTGGACTAAATTCCTTGTGCTGCGAAACTCATAACTGCAGATAAAATAAATCACTCTGTCCCTCTGCAATTCTTTTTAAAGATGTGAACTGAAATACATTGCTCTGTCTCATGAATTTTGTAAGCAGAAGCCTAAGCTACATTAACAAAGGCTGTTAGAACATTTGGGTGACAGAAGCATGGCACTTGCATCAAGAAATTACAAGTTTAGGGCACATGGATAGGAAGCGGGAAGAGAGGAAAAGGGTTTTGCAGAAAGGGTGGGTTATTTTCCTAATCAAAAAGGATGGGAAAATTTTGAAAAATGGGGTGCTTTAATAAAGGTGCTGAATCCAGATGGCAACAAATAAAAAGGTATTGGAGATATTTATTTGCTTTTTACTCATTTCTTCTTACCTGTAACTTCAAGAGGGCCTGACCACGCTTCAAGACTGCAAATGCCATATACTATGCTTATTGCTATTTTGCCTAAGTACTTGACATTACCAAGCATAAATATATTACTAAAATTAGTGTTTTAATGAATTATTTTCTAAAAAGCAAATGCTAAGCTTCCTTTCATGTAAATTCAGGGACTAAGGCAAAATACAACTGGCAGACAGAAGCATAGACTTGTCTGCATTCAAGTGCAGGGTACCCTTGAGGAAAGCTGCAGGTGTTTGATTAAATATTGCCTAGTCTTACATTATTTAAAGCCTGCATGTTTGTAACTTGTACCTGCAAGTGCAAGGCACACAGAAGTTTTCAGCCTTCTAGGTAACCGCTCTTGAGTTCTTGGTACTCTTCCTTGTAGTAGCCCTAAACCACAGAGGTATCACTCTATGCATTAAGTATGGAGTGATGTCAGCAACACCAGTCTGCAGCTGTGCAGTGTCACCTCACACCTGGGGCCACTCACTGCCTTCTCTTGCTTCAACATAGCACCTACAGAAGCCAGCCCTGTCCTTCTGCTCCTAGGGCAGGCAAGGAGCACCCACTGCCCCTCTTCCCAAGTCTCAGGTGCCGACACAATCACTGTTTCCCCAGGGAGGCTCATGGAGGAGGCACAATGGGTTGAGACACCTCTGCTCTCCATCATTGCCTCTTCAGAAACCTGTGCCAGGGCTGGACCGGGAGGTCTGAAGCAGTCTTAGGAAACCCTGTTCTCAAATCTCACCAAGATCAAGCAGGCAGTGTGCACCTACTTTGCATTCAGCCACTTTTGAAATTCTGTCTTGGCATAAGAAGTGTCAGTAGTTAATTTTTTATAAGCCTAAGGAACCAAAATCCTTTAAGTATGTCTTGCTCACAGTCTACAGCTTGCTCGATAGACAGGACTTCAAGCTTTCACAAAGCTGACAAGCCTTGCAGCTACTACTCATGTAGCCTAAACTCCCATAACCAGGTGCATTCTTACCACAAGGCTCACATTTACTCCTTATGAGCATTGCCTTCTTTAACTATTATATCAATCAGTCTTAATAGTACGAAAGTGTATTAACTTTGTTAATATATATTAGTTTACATTACACATTGCAATGTAGTGAGGTAGTGGAATTTTACTGGAGACTTTGATATTGTTCATGCTTAAGTAAAAGAAACCAAAGGACAGCTCAAGCCTGTCAATAAGGACTTTATTTCTTGGAAGCTTAGAGCTGTCCATGAAGGACAAAAGATCCCCCTGCACAGCCAAGATAATGACAGCATCCTAGCCCCCGTAACACCTCTTTGAAACCCTACCAGCATTGGCTGGCATCATAGAAAAGTAACTATAGCAAGACTGACTCCAGGGATGTCTGGATCAGTAGACAAGCAGCAAGAATGCTGCAGAAATATAGTTGCTTTGCAAAGTTTTACAATGATTAGTAATCAGTAGTGTGGGTGTTAGTGATTAGACAAATCATGTTGTACCTGAACATCTGAAGGATATAATACACTATGTAAAACCACATTCGGGGTGCCCCAATTTGGCTGGGACACCTCATGTGCATGAATAAGTATTCACCCTTGTAATTCTATATTTTGATCCCAGCCTCTCGCTAGCAGACGTCTAGCAATAGCAATAGCTTCAGCAGATCTTGGCAAGAACCTTTCCACAGCTGACCACCATCTGTGAAACTCGTGCTCTGTAGCATGTACTACAAAACAGTGGGCATACCACAAGCAGTCAAAACTATACTTTGAAAACTGTGGAGCAATATACACACTGCTGGTACTAAGATGGACACCAGAGGACATGGTGGGGCTGCAAAGAGGTGCACATTCAAGGCCCCTTGAACACTCAGTCTTCTCACATTCATGAACAGATTCATGAACGTTAAGCCTCACTGGTATAACCACCCAAAGTGCAGCCAGCACCAAAAATTAACAGTTAAATACACTGGAAAGACTACAATGGCAGTTAATCAAAAGATTAGTCTTGAATTCAAGAAATCCATTTAATCCAAGCAGGTTGCAAATTCTTCATTATTGTATAATTCAATAAAATCATTTGTTCTCCTGAAAGTAACTACAACTGACATCACGTGGCCTAATGCTATTTTATCGCCCGAAGTTTATCTGTACTTCTATTCAGATAATAACTTTCTCCTCTCTTTGCACTGAAAACCTCTATATGCATCTGTACAGTTCAGTACCCTGCCTGGCCTTGTGCAGAGAAAGGGAGAATTGTTTTCAGGGCAATTGTGTGATCTCTTGAGCCACGACTTCAAGAGCTGTGCGCTTTTTCTGCTCATCCCAATTCAGTAAAACACTTTACATGGCGATAAAGTATGCAAGACGATAGATTGGAGGCTTCCCTCCCCATCAAAGGAGTTAGGAAACACCAGTGTTTTGTTTTGTCTGCATCCTTATTTGCTCACATTTGGCACCTCTGGTAGCCTCTTGGATTGGGGCAGGGAGGGATGGAAGGAAGAGCAGTCCCAGAGGGGGCTCAGAGGAAAAGGGAAGAGCAGCAGCAAGGCTCAGCTGCAGAAAGGTTAGGGAGGTCTGCACTAGATGAAAGATGGTAAAATTTTAGCACAAGGAAGAAGGAAGTATTAAGAAACCAGGATTTGTGATCTGGCAGTCAGTGAAGTAAAAGCTCCAAAAATTCAACAGTTAGAGTGGTAAATAATCCGCACTTTGATCAAGGAAAAAGAATTTAAATTATAACTTCTGATGAACAAGTAAACGGAACTTGGCCTTCCTTTTAGAAATTCCTTCTTTAAAATAAAATTTAGTCGAAATATACACTTGCCATGTGCACAGAACTAAGTCAAGAATACTCTTATTTTTACAGCAGTACACCAAAATGGTGGCTCGTGGTCAGCAGGACTGTTTTCTGTCTGCTGGTACTTGTAAACTGACAATTTCATTTCACAGCCTGTTTCTTCTACCTTCCTCACCAGAAGTCTTACCAGTTCAAAGCAATTTGTACACTAATCGCAAAATTCAATCAAAGTCTGTAATCTCATCAGAAACATTAACTGAACAGTAAAATTGACTTTGCTTTTCTAGACTCTTTTTCATCGTGGCTTGTTAAGCTATGGCTAAAAAGATTTTTCAGTCTTTTCAACCTGCATAGTTAAAAATAGCTAATACAGCTTTTGCTGAAAGAACGAAGAGGAAGACTTTGTGTTTTACAGTGAGGGTTTCCTGTGAGGAAGGCGGGGGTAGAGGAAACCAGACCCAGTACAGTGGTTTGCAATGATTCAACTCATATTTTGATCCATTGCTCTGAGACTGAATCATGCACTAGTCAAATAATTTTGTAACAAAAACTATTATTCTGCTCAAACTTTATACATTGACATGTTTAAGTAGCACCAGTGACACTTTTCTTCCTGCAAGTATTTACAATTAAGGGATTAATTGAGACAGAGTTGCATTAAGTGACAATTCAGTGAGCCAGGATTTTGCAGGTTGTGCTCCACTGCACCACACTAGCATTGGTTTGGAAACGTGCAGATGTTCAGCCGTTTGGAAACGTTCAGCCATAGGACGTGTGGTATGACAACAGCCCGCTTCTCTGGGCGACGGGGAACACTGCAGGAGAAGGCTCATTTTTTCTACTTAAACTAACTTTGTATCATGTACACAAAACTACTACCTAAAACAACATTTCTAAAGGACAGCCATGCACACAGAGATCCTGCATGCACCCAGGTCAATGTGACTAATGTTAGATGCCCAAACCAGACAGATAAAAAACTAGATTCATTAGAATCGTAGAATGGTTTAGGTTGGAAGGGACCTTAAAGATCATCTAGTTCCAACCCCCTTGCCATGGGACAGAGGACACCTCCCACTAGACCATGTTGCTCAAAGCCCCATCCAACCTGGCCTTGAACACTTCTAGGGATGAGGCCTCCACAGCTTCCCTGGGCAACCTGTTCCAGTGTCTCACCACCCACACAGTGAAAAATTTCTTCCTGAGATCTATTCTAAATCTACTCTCTTCCAGTTTGAAGCCATCACCCCTCATCCTATCACTACGTGTCCTTGTAAAAAGTCCCTCTCCAGATTTCTTGTAGGCCCCTTTTAGATACTGGAAGGCTGCTATAAGGTCTCCCTGGAGCCTTCTCTTCTCCAGGCTGAACAACCCCAACTCTCTCAGCCTGTCCTTATAGCAGAGGTGCTTCAGCCCTCTGATCATCTTCATGGCCCTCCTCTGGACTCGCTCCAACAGGTCCATGTCCTTCTTATGTTGGAGGCTCCAGAGCTGGACACAGTACTCCAGGTGGGGTCTCACAAGAGTAGAGTAGAGGGGCAGAATCACCTCCCTCGACCTGCTGACCACACTTCTTTTAATGCAGCCCAGGACACAGCTGGCTTTCTGCACTGTGAGCGCACATTGCTGGCTCATCTTGAGCTTTTCATCCACCAGCATCCCCAAGTCCTTCTCCTCAGGGCTGCTCTCGATCCATTCTCCACCCAGCCTGTACTTGTGCATGGGATTGCTCTGACCCACGCAGGACTTTGCACTTGGCCTTGTTGAACTTCATGAGGTTGGCATGGGCCCACCTCTCAAGCCTGTCCAGATCCCTCTGGGTGGCATCCCTCCTCTCCAGTGTGTCAACCACTCCACACAGCTTGCTGTTGTTGGCAAACTTGCTGAGGGTGCATTCAGTCCCAACATCCACGTCACCAACAAAGATGTTAAATAATACTAGTCCCAGTACTGACCCCTGAGGAACACCACTCGTCACTGCTCACCAGTTGGACATCGACGTGCTGACCGCAACTCTTTGAGTGTGACCATCCAGCCAATTCCTTATCCACCAAGTGGTCCATCCATCAAATCCATATCTCTCCAATTTAGAGACCAGGATGTTATGTAGGACAGTGTCAAATGCCTTGCACAAGTCCAGGTGGATGACATCTGTTGCTCTCCCATTATCCACTAATGCTGTAACACCGTCGTAGAAGGCCACCAAATTTGTCAGGCATGATTTGCCCTTAGTGAAGCCGTGTTGGCTGCCACCAATCACCTCCTTATTTTCCATGTGCCTTAGCAAAGTTCCCAGGAGGATCTGCTCCATGATCTTGCTGGACACAGAGGTGAGGCTGACCAGCCTGTAGTTCCCCAGGTCTTGTTTTTTACCCTTTTTGAAAATGGGGTTATGTTTCCTCTTTTCCAGTCTGGTGGGAACTTCACCAGACTGCCACGACTTCTCAAATATGATGGCTAGTGGCTTGGCAACTTCATCCGCTAGTTCTCTCAGGACCCATGGATGAATCTCATCAGGTTCCATGGACTTGTACACATTCAGGTTCCTCAGCTGGTGTCGGACCTGGTTTTCTCCTGCAGTGGGTGGTACCTCATTCTCCCAGTCCCTGCATTTACCTTCTGCAACTGGGCAGTGTGGTTAGAGCCTTTACCAGTGAAGACTGAGGCAAAAAATTCATTGAGTACCTCAGCCTTCTCCATGTCCCAGGTGACCAGGTCTCCCATTTCCTTCCTGAGTAGGCCCACATCTTCCCTAGTCTTCCGTTTGTCACTGATATACCTATAGAAGGCTTTCATGTTGCCCCTGGCCAGACTTAACTCTCTCTGGGCTTTAGCTTTCCTAACCCGATCCCTGGCTGCTTGGACAATTTCTCTGTATTCCTCCCAGGCTACCTGTCCTTGCTCCCACCCTCTTAGTTAGAATCCAACTAAATGTCAGCCACAGATGCATGACAAGTCAGAAATGTGGCATAGGTTTTGTCAGATGAGGGTTTATTTTTTGTTTCTCATTTAAAAAAAGGTGGTTTGTTATTTTGGTTTTTTTACTTCCATCCTTCATTATTGATTCTTGAGGAACAAGATGAATCTTCCCTTTTCTACCAAGGCTACGTTCTTAGGAGTTCCAACATGTTCATGTACTCAGCAAAACATCTAGAACACGTTCACAGTGAAACTGTAAGCATTTCTAGTTAAAGTGCATCTTGTGAAAGTACTTCTATTCTGCTATATTTAGACAAAAACTTTCATCAAGAATTCTCCACATCCATCCTAAGAAATAGTTTCACCATCTCCACTCTGATTCTCTATCACCTTCTAAGACAAACTGGACTTTATATTCCAGTGTTCTCACTTACAGGCAGCCATTACACATGCTAGACTTCAGTTTGCACTATAAATTTACTCATTTTGTAGAACACCACAGGAAAGCAACAGGAGTGGATGGAAAAACTGTCCTCAGGTAAGAACTGCAAGCTGAGGGACTCATACCTGGGTATAGGACTCCAGTGGAGACAGCGACAACGATGCAATGGCAACACCCAAGGGAAAGGAGTAGAAGAAGCAGTGGGTGAGGAAGAGGAAGGAGGAGACAGAGTCGGAGAGGTCTGGATGCAGAGAAGTTGTCAGCTCGCTACAGGCACAAGCTTCAGAGTCATAGCTCTTGCCTGAAGTTTTGGGGGAAAAGGGTCCACATCTCTGCTTAGTTAGCACAATAAAAAGCTGACCTTTACAGAAGGCCAAAATAGCAAAAAGAAAAGCTGGAAGTTTTTGTGAGAAGGGGAGGGATGTCATAAATCAGATTGCAAACTTGCTGGCTAAGACAAGCGGGGACAGCTGTGATCTGAAGAAGTGATGTCTGTATAAACATTTGGGGAGGGAGAGGGCAGGGAATAGTCAAAGTAACTACTGAATTTGGGATTCAATCGCAAGATGCCTGGCATCCAGGATGTACTGAGAAACACAGAGGCAGGCAGAGATTTCTGGTGTCAAAGAGAGAGAATACAGACAGGCATGGATAGCTGGAGGTGAGGGAAGAAACAGTAGATTGAAAGATAAAGATCGAAATACGGAAAAAGATAGCCTTATCCAAAAGCTTTCCACATAAGCTTCCCCAAACCTTATCCTGAAACTTCTGGTTTCTAAATTTAACAAGGACTTGTGTGACTCCAGACCTGTCTGTTTTGTCCAACAATAGCATCAGCTCTAATAAAAACTGTACCCTACCCGAAACATTTGCCTCACTTATTTTTAATTCACCACATCACGCTACTACTATTATCACCACTAGCCCCTTCCTCTTCACACAGGTTCAGTATTTTCCTCCAAATCACAAGGAACAAACAAGTGGTGGTAAAATCTAAGTTTAAACACTGTAACTCAATTCTTCTCCAGATAGAAAAGGTTTTGAGTGTAGTACTTTTGTGGCAGTAATAAAACCAGTAATACTACCAATATTGCAAAGCATAACCAGACTTGCAGAATTGACCATCCTGGAAATATCAGAGTTTAACAAATTTTTCACTTTATTTTTCCTCCAGAATATTGGGCTTCTTCACAAACAGAAAAGATGCAAGCAACATTTTCTGTGGCTAAACAAAAAAGCATACAGAGACAGTTTTGTAATTAAAATTTGATTTTTACCAATGAAATTGATGGGTGTTTAGTCAGAAAGAAATTGTATTTCACAGAAAGATTAACTTGCATATTGAGTCATAACGTTTACCTGATGAAAAAACAACTGCTATCCTAAAAACAAAGTTTGATTTTACATAGATTAAAACGCTTTGGCTTGAAGTGAAATGAGCTTTGTGGATACTTTACATGTATTCTTGTGAAAAATGTTGAAGAAACAAGAGATCCAATGGGAGTTTTATAGGACTCAAGCTATGAGGAAAGTAGATCGGAATTAACATCTGCAGTTAATTAACAGTTGCCTCAGTCAAGAGGTTCTCCTTTTACAAGCACAGTTAGAGATGCCATTTCTTAGATGTTTATAGTATATGGACTCTTCACAGGTGACTGAAATCTGTATAAAGGAAACCAACTGCATTTGTTGTACAGCCAATGATGTTGCATGATGAGACCTGACTTAAAATGTAAATGTTTTCTTTTAAAATTATCTTTTTCCCAAGACTTGTTAGAATGATTCCTGCATTAGATGTGTTAATTATGTATTTTAAAGCAACTGTTCTATATTTAGAAAAACTGTTGTAAACAGGCCTTACGCCATGAAGAACTAAGTTCTTCGACTGTCACAGGAATTTACCTTATGACTTTTTGGAATTCTTTGTAGAAAATCTTCTGGGTCTTATTCTTCTGAGATCCCCTGTCACATGAAATGCAGAGACTAAACCAGTTTAAAAGTAGTATGATGAGTGTTATTGCAGTAATTTTTATTTTCAACAGGTGAAAAAATATGTTTTCCTGCAGCAAGCAGGGAAATCTTTCCCAGATTATTTGCAATCATGTAGAGAAAGCAAGACCTTTTTTTTTTTTTTTTTTAAATGAAAAAGCAAACTACAACTAGTTTTTATGATACCAAGCAACCTTCCAAACACTAGCTTTTGCAGTATTGGTCCGAAGTCTGCAGAAAAGCTGACTCTGTGCTGCTGCTGCCACTAGGTACTTTTGCAAGACAGCATAGAGGTCTCCTGCTGCAGCCGATAAGACACAGACAGACAGGCAAAGGGCAAGACACACAAGCTGGAACACTCTTTCTCTGTATTGGGAATAACTTGCAGGGTCCAGGTAGCAGGGGCTGATAACACGGTGGGACCCCTGTCGACCAAGGAATGACCTATTATGTACCATGCCGGAGGGAGCATGCCATAGGATTAACAGCAAGGCCAGGGATAATACCAAGATTCCTTCAGTATGGTAAATCTTGGGGAAAAATGCCCGGAAGAATGGGAATTCTGCATGCCCCTGCCATAGATGTTCAGACTTACGGATGCTCCTGAACAGAAAAAGAGAGGGTATGACCAAGTCGAAGAGAACATCCCTCAGATATGCAGCATTGCTTCCCACCTGGAATACTGTGTCCAGCTCTGGAGCCCCCAACATAAGAAGGACATGGACCTGTTGGAGCAAGTCCAGAGGAGGGCCATGAAGATGATCAGAGGGCTGAAGCACCTCTGCTATGAGGACAGGCTGAGAGACTTGGGGTTGTTCAGCCTGGAGAAGAGAAGGCTCCAGGGAGACCTTATAGCAGCCTTCCAGTATCTAAAAGGGGCCTACAAGAAATCTGGAGAGGGACTTTTTACAAGGACATGTAGTGATAGGATGAGGGGTGATGGCTTCAAACTGGAAGAGAGTAGATTTAGAATAGATCTCAGGAAGAAATTTTTCACTGTGTGGGTGGTGAGACACTGGAACAAGTTGCCCAGGGAAGCTGTGGAGGCCTCATCCCTGGAAGTGTTCAAGGCCAGGTTGGATGGGGCTTTGAGCAGCCTGGTCTAGTGGGAGGTCCTCTGTCCCATGGCAAGGGGGTTGGAACTAGATGATCTTTAAGGTCCCTTCCAACCTAAACCATTCTATGATTGCCAGCTGAGGAGTTGTGAGCACAGGGCAGCTTCAGAGCTCGGTTCAACCGTTGCCTTCTCCTGCCCCAGCCTCCGGACTGCATGCTGTTCTGACAGCCCATTTGAATTCATTGCACTGGGGAGGACCTGCAGCTGGCCTGGCAGCATGTGCAGATAACCAAATGTATTGGGCTGTCTAGATAAGGTGGCCAGGCAACGCTTGGCCCCGTCTACATTGTGCCCTAATGGATACTGCTGCTCAATGCACCTTATTGCCCTTGTGTAGCAGTGATGAATGAGTAGTTATTCACAGAGTAAGTGCGGAAGACACATACCTACCTCTAGCGGAACAGAGCCTCAGTTTGAACAGACAAAATTGGTAGCCTGTACCTGTTGCCATCGTCCCTACTGCCCCTGCCCTCCTTGGGCTTGACTTTCTTGACCACTGTAGATGGACAGATGAAACAGGAAGGCATTGGGCTTTTGGTACATGTAGTGTGCTTTGTACAGGAGGGAACCAGCTACAGGACTCTTACTGACCCCAGCGATGTTGCCTGCACTCAGATAGACCCACTTGTTCTTCCTTTAGCAATGCAAATAATTTGCTGGAAGAGGTATTGAACTGATTAAGGTGCTCCTGGTGAGATTTTAAAAAGTAATTAGTAACTGATCCCTGGAAAAAGCAGGGGAGAGGGGCTCTCAAACACCTTAACCTTACAACAGTCCTTTTTTTGGCCTGTCCAGAAGCATACTGGAGAATGGCAGTTAACAGATATGAGAGCTTTGAATGACATAGCTGCTACATTAGGTGCTGTAGTTCCAGGCGTGCTGCAGGTCTTACATGAGCCAGAAGCCAAATAATGTTCCTAGTATGTTACAACTGATGTTGCAAATGCTTTCTTTTCAAGCCCTCTGGCTGAAGAAGCAAGACACCGATTGCCTTCATCTGGAATGGTGTGCAATATGTCTAGAACTGGCTGTTGCAAGGGGTGGAAACACAACCCTACCATCTGCCATGGCATCATCCACAAAACTTTAAAGCAACATACCTCTAGAGAAATTTTCCACTGCATTGATGATGTCTTGATTAGAGGAAAAACTTTTGAAGCAGTACGACATAATGGGCAACGGGTAATCTGTATCTTTCCCAAGTCAAATGGGTTAGTCCATGCCCAGCAAATCATCAATACGAGGAAGACCGAACTCTGGCTATAAAATGCCCCAGCATATGATGACTTATATGTTGAAAATAACCAATGGAGTTTGTTTACTGATGGATCCCATAATATCACAGCAGGAAACAAGGCTGCAAACGCCTTGGAGCCCCTCCACTGGGGAGGCTGCCACCTGCAAAGGGACAAGAGGCTGCCATCAGTTTGCAGAAGTAATGGCTTGTGGAGCTGCCTTGGAACATGCTCAGGTGCATCACTGTCCCTGAGTATACATATACACAGATTCCTAAGTGATCGCTAATGCGGTCCAGAAATGGCTCAAAGATTGGAATTGTGATAACCAGCAGCAGTGACAAAAACCACTTTCAGCAGCAGAAGAATGGAAAGTAATGCAACAGCTACTCGGAGAAACATCTACTTGAATACATGGTGTTACTGTGCATATCTGAAATTCAAAGGCAATTTGACAAACATAATAACCAAGCTGACCAGTTAGCTCAACTTCCCAGCATAGATTTAGGGTGTGAGCACAAAGGAGAGCTATTTTTAGCCAGGCAGGTCCACGAAACTGCTGTTCATGTACTGGGCAGAGAACGCAGCTCAGATTTGTCTCAGGAAGCCATAGTGCAAGCAACTAGGCAGCGTAAGATCTGTGGAATAATACAACATGGATGGAAAGTATGAATGATGAACCAGCATGTGTGATGGGAGAAAGGGAAGTTTGAAGAAGCCTGGCAAGTAAATCAGCCCCCTTCTCTTCAGCAACACCAGCAGGTGCTATGTCCTCACAGTGGCAAAGCTAGAAATGGTTGCTAGAAACTTTTCTACTTGGAAAGAAAAGGTAGGCAGCATCATAGATGGAACAAACAAACGTATTTGTTGGCATGATGGAATGCAGCCTTGGCTAGACTCAGGTAGCAGTAGTCATTTCAAAACCACAGCTGTCCAAGAATGAGGGGAAGACTGTGCAGCAGAGTGGGTGTATCATATTGCCTCTAATCCTCAGAAATCTGGAAAGGTAGAATGGTACAATGGCTTACTTGAAACTGCACTCCAGGGAAACTGCACTCTATGAAGCTGTGGGGGGAACAGGGGGGTGGGGGGAGCTAGTTAACACAAAAGTAGGAACCCGTCATAGCAGCCCTGCAGAAAACCATATACCCCAAGTTCAGCTGGGTGACAAAGTACCAGCTAGCCCTAGGGACACCAGTATTGAGACACAAGTTCGTGTCTATCCTCCTGCAGCAATTGAAATCTCTACAGAAGGAGTCCTTATCACTTGAGGACCAGGAATTACCTGCTAGGTGGCCTTTGGAAAAGTGATAATGAAATTAAATATGTGCTGTTACATATGATAAATAATCTTATTTTACTTCATAAACTATGCTGTGTGTTTTGGAGACACAAGACCCACGTCTTTGCAGACAAGATGTACGTCCAAACAGTTGCTATGTACACATTGCTCAAGAATGTACAGGGCATTAACTGGGCAGGGTTTCAGCAGTAGAGGGCTGCAGGGTGCCCTGTCTGGGAAGAGGACATGTACTGCCCCATGCTGCTTACAGTCATGTCACACTGGCACTGACACTGATGGTGTGCACCAAACCTTCAACTGATCAGAGGAGCACAGAGTATTCCTGTTTGAACACACGTAAGAAAATGCATCAGCCAGTAGGGACAGGAGACACATGAGGAGACAGGCTGAGAGACTCGCAGAGGGAGAGACTGCAGAGGGGACATATGGCTGGACATGTGCTCTGGGCAGGAGAAGTTCCATGCCAAGATGGTATATGGCTGAGGGACTGCAGCTATGACCCATCCACGTCAGGGCAAGGACACGCCTGAGGGACTGCAGCTATGGACCACTCACACCAGGGCCACCACACCAGGGCAGGGACGGCCCTGAGGGACCATAAGTGACCCTCACTGGCACAGGCACACTGGGAAGCAAAGAAGAGCAGAGGAAAATCAGCAGGAAGCAAGGAGGAGCAGCAGAAAGAAACCAGTAGGCATACAACCTTCCTGCTCTGCCCATCACCTCACCGAAAGAGCAGGGGATGGCCTGAGCATAACCTGCAGCGAAAACCAGGGAAGTCGAGATGGGGTGGATAGGGGTGTTTGGTTTAAGTTGAAAGTAGGGAAGGGGGAGGACCTTAGAAGTTTGATTTTCTTTCTCTCAATTCCCAAGACAATGATTAGAAGTTTGTGTTAACTGACAGTAAGCTAAGTAAAAGTTACCTAAGTTGAGACTGTTTTGCTCATAACATTCTCTCAAAACACTTTTACGAGACTCCAAAGAGTAGGTTCCCGTGCCAGAGCATGGAAAAGCAGTTTGGCTGAAAGAAAGAGGCTTGCCCCTGGCAAGATGATCTTAACTGATGAAGATTAGTATTATTACCGCATTTCACTAACACAGCTGTCACCTGATGAAATACAAGTTGATTGCAGTGAGAGGTTCAAGACAGCAAGAGTTAATGCAGAGTCCTTTCCCAAGTGCAGGCAACCCCAGCACAAGAGTGACATCAGGAAAATATTGAAATTGGTCTTGGCTGGATGGCAGTAGGCTGAGTCACGCTTAACTCTTGCCAAGTTAAACCACTGTAACTACAGAAAGCTTAAGGATTGTTGCAGTGATATCATTTTGATGTAGCAGTGCAGTGGCCATTTTATATAAATAACAACACATAAAAAACCCCTCTTACCCATTTGAAATTAGAGGAAACAGAGAGATGGAGAAACATGCTGCACTTTTCAAGTTCATGCTGCTGCGTATGCATACTAGCACTGCTACTAAAATTGTTCAAATGGAAGAAAGTTGTGTGGTGGTTGGGTTTTTTTGTTGTTTGTTTTTTTGTTTTTGTTTGTTTGTTTGTTTTGTTTTGTTTTTTTAAATCAGATTTAAAAGGCAAACTGCTTCAGAGCCCACAAAGCAGAGATCAGTCTCCAGGAATCCCTGCGCCACCTTGCTGCCCCAGCTGAAAGCTCCATGTACTGCAGTACAGACGGGCTCATTTCACTGTCTTTGATCCAACTAGTCTTTTTTCTCAGCACTGACTTGCCTCAACAAGAAGTCAGGGGCACAAGTGTTTCCTTCCCTTTGCTCATAGCCCTGTAATTACAGCAGTCTTATTCATAAAGGATCTCCACTTGTAATTCACCTCAGGCTACTGATCTTACAACACAGATACCTCAGCTTCCAGTGTGTATTTTGCTCACCTTCCGGTGTTCACTACCACAACTGTTTCTTGTGGCAACTGTTTCAATCAACAAGCTCTACTCAATTCTTGCAAAGGATACTTAAAGCATGTATTTCTGAGTCCAAAATCAAGATCCCCAGTAAGAAGACAGCTTTTTAGGATCTTTCTAGAGTAAATAAGGGAAACTTTTGAGCCTTGTATCTACATGCAGCAGTTTTCTGCCATTCATCATGTATGGATTTTTTGTTTGATTCTCCTTCTGCTGTGCTCTTCATAGAAATTATACAGAAGACCTGCTGCCTGACACTTTTTTGTTGTTGTATTTTGAAAACCAGATCCCTAAAATTACAAGCTGGGCTAACCTGGTGGTTTTGCAGATGTGAGACGGCTGAACCAGTCTCACACCTCGCAGCCAGCCAAAGCAGGAAGCCTCCTGCCCTCTCCTCCCCTGCGCCCACCACAGTGCCGCTCTCCAGTGCTCGGTCCCACCACTCCCTTGCGCTGGCTCCAACACCCATCAAACACTCCGCAGAGCAAACTCAATGCACCAGATTAGTCACTTGCTGACTTATCAAGCTGAATCATCTCAGTACAGGCCCCAGTGGGCAGCAGACCAAACACACAGGAGAGAAATGGAAAGATCCCACTCCTCAGCAGGGGCAAGCTGTCAGACTGCCGATAATATAAAACCTCACATTTGACCTGCCTCTGGATCCAGCCTCAATGATATCTAAATTCCAGCATTTCCTGACTTACAGAGCTCATACTTGGCAAATGAGAACATTTGAATACCAGTTTTGAGGTTAAAACTGCAAGCTCTTCTTCTAAGCAAGCTCAAATAACAAAGTTCACCCTTGCTTAATAATACATTCAAATCCTCATGATATGCAGAATATTGTTTTATCACTAACAGCTTTCACATGCCTAAAATGGACAAGAAGTTCTCAGTCCCAAGGCATAGACTTGTCTGCTTGAATTGTGAAAGCAAGCAATCCCAGTGAAACCAGTTACCTCCAAACTGTCACACAACAGCTGAATTGCTTATAAGGTAAGAACCTTAACTTTCTATAGCAGTTCTAGAAATTCAGACTACAGATAGCTTACCAACAGTGAAATTAAAATTTTCAGAAGTATGGAATTCAGGTTTTGCCTTTATTTTAATTTAAGATTGCACCACTACAAATCTGAAATTCCCCTAGAGGGCCCCGCCCTCCCCAGGCTGACATTCTCAACGGTTCTCAAATTCTTTTGCATTTTGTTTAAGGAAAAAGTGTCCACACTAATTATAACCTATCTACTTGGTTTGTATTATCAGCATTAACCAGTACTCAGACAAATTAACCAGCTTTTTAAGAGCAATCTTAAAAATGTAGCATCATTTTCCTCAGAATTCGAAACAAAACCCCTGAAGGCAGTTTTTGTGCATCTTCCCTATGGTAAAGCAGAAAGCAGACAGACTCTCTTCACCTCCAGACTTTTTGGCAGCAAGTTTAGAAAGACTACTTCTCAGTAACTCCAAATAACGTCACATAGATCTTGCTGTCCATGACTGTGAGGACTGCTTGCAGAGGCAGAGGAGCAAGTTTTCCACATAAGTAGATGATATCTCAACATTAGCAGCCTGAATCATCTATCGGTTTTAAAGGCAATTACTGTAAAATTGTACTATTTTTCCAAGAGCTCAGCTTTGCTAACCTAGCAGTTAAGATGACAATAAGCCCACAGCAGAAGAACTGAATTCAACCCGGCCTGAAGCCAAACTGCTTATCTGGCATCCTGTGTGCAGGATCTACAGCTTCCAGTCAAAGCCAGGAACAGGATTTTTTCCTTCTCTCTTACACTGAAGAGATACATATTTAAGTTTTGAAGTGTAACTTTTACGAAGTACCTGAAAGAAAATATCTAGGCATAGCACCAAGTATGCTTATTAACATGGAAAAAAAAAAGAAGTTTCTTAGAAATAAGTCATATGAATGGGAAATGACAGTTTGCACTGCATATTCCAGTTTAGGAATCTTCCTCCTGGAAAAAAAAGACTTGGTATTGAGAACTTTGCTACTTTTCTGCCCCGCCCAAACTGTTTCCTTATACCAAATACCAACGTGCTATTATATACACACCGTTTTGATCAGGGTTCAAGAAAATCGTCCCTGACATACACTGAAGCCATAAGAAACTTCTCAGAAAATATACTGGCGTGTTTTACACTGCAGTTTTGCCATAATAATATTTTTATTTAAAAAAAAAAAAAAAGCTATCGTGCGACAGCAAACTTTCTGGTGAGTAACTTGCTGTTGCCCTGGAATTGCCGTAAGTCCGCTTTCTTTCCTAAAATGGAAGCGGAGCTCCGGCAGAGCTCCCCGCCGCCCCGAAACTCCCCTCCAGGCCTCCCTCAAGGAACCCCCCCTTGCACCCCTGGGCCCTACTGGGGCGAGTACCACGGGTTCACCGGAGCGATCCAGCGCGGGATGTGGGCAGAAAGCTCAGGAATACTTTTCCAGTTAGTTAAAAGGGGGGGGGGGGGACGGGGGGGGACGGGAACCAAACCCAAACCACAAAACAACCCCCAAAAAAAGTGCTGGAGAGAGAGAGCGCCGTTACCCTGCCCCGGACAGACGGGGACAGCCGGCGCCGGGACCCGGTGAGAGGATCACCCCCGAACCGCTCGGCCCCCCCCCGCCCCGGCGACGGAGGACAGGGGAGCCGCCCCTCCCCAAGCCCGGCGGGGCAGCGGGGGTCCGCGGCAGGACCGCACCCCGCCGCCCACCCCTCCTCACCTCTGGCAGGGAGCAGGACGGCGAACAGCACCACTACCGCGGGAAGGAGCCTCCAGCACCGCATGGCTGCCCGCCCCACAACACGCCGCCCGCTCCGCCGACGACCGCTCTCCGGAACCCGCCGCAGCCGCTCCCGCCTGGCCGGAGGGCGGCACCGCTCCGCTGGGTGCGCCGCTCCGAGCACGCCCAGGCCGCCGCGCTGTCAGGCCGGGCTCCGCCCCCTTCGCCCCGGCACGAAGCGGGGCTGCTCCTCCCGCAGCGCTCCGCTGGAGGACGGCGCCCGGCTTGACAGGGCGGAGGGGAAGGGAAAGGGGGAGCGGGCGCGGCCCCTGCCCGGCTGCGGGTAGCGGGCTTCTCCTCGGGCTGGCCGGGCGGCGAGGTCCCCGCGCCTCTCCTCAGGGCGCGGCGGTTGCCTGGCGGCCGTTACCCGCCATTACCGCGCCGCGCCCCCGGGGGCTGGCGGAGCCCCGTTCCCCGGTGGGCCGGAGGGGTCGGGCTGAGGTTTGCCGTGTGAGCCGGGCCCAGCCGAGGCGAGCCCTCCCGGCTCCGGCGAGCTGGAGAAGGAGCAGGGCGTCGGGGTGTGGAGGGTGGGCCCCGAGCGCTGCTGTGCAGCCCGCCTGCGAAGGGGGAGGCGGCGGACCAAGGAACCCCCGTTTTCTGGGCGAAATGAGCTCCAGGGCTGAAACACTGGCCACGGGTTTTAATAGCAGAGATGCAGGCGCCTGCACCGCTGCCCTCTCTCCACCTCTCTTCCACGCTCTTTTCCTGCTTGTCCTCGGGAAAGGCTACCCAACACGAAATGTGCCTAGTAATGTTGCCCATAACAAGCTGGCTTTTTCTCTGTTTGGACAGAAAATCAGTAAAACAGCTTTGAGTCTTGTATTTGCAAGTGATGCCAGGCTGGGTACAAACGTGCACTCAGTACGGCACTGAGTTTTCTTAACTGATTTTGCTGGTGTGGAAAGACAGACGTTAAAGATCCTGTGTTCTTATAACTCCTTTTCTAGTGGCCATTTCACGTTCGGTTGAGGTCCGGTCGGTCCCTGGGCGCTGTGGTAGCAGCCTGAAGCGCCGCTGCTGTGGGTCGGGGTGGGAACCGCGTCGACGTGGGTGTGCTGAGCTCTGCTCAGGGACACGTGTGACAAAAACACCTCTCCCAAATCCTGGGTTTCTGAAAACGTGCCAGGCGCGCGCTGATTATTGACTGGGTAATAAGTACTTCAGCGATGCACAGCGCGTGATTTGGAAGGTAACTGGAGATGTGTGGCTGACTTGGATTCACTGGTCGTAGGCCTAAACCTCCTCAGAGAGGTAGGAATTGTAGGACCTTGCCAGCTGGGAAAGTGGAAAGCCACAGAGTCTGTGAATCACTGTCACCAGTTCATAAATTGATGGTAATATTTTTCTCCTTGACAGTGCCAAGTCAAGTAATTTTTAGATTTAACCTGAGGCAATAAAGAGTTTAACTGTAGTAATAAACACACTTAATCTTAAAATTATTCTGTGCTTTAAATTAAGGATAAACTTCTTTAAAGCATCAGAGTTTTGCAGTAGTAGTACTGGAGAGTTCATTGAGGACCGTAGGCAGGAAGGCCTGAAGAGCAAGAGAGGTTTTTTCCAGTGGTTAGCATTTATGGAGTTGTGCTGGTTTTGGCTAGGACAGAGTTAATTTCCTTCATGGTAGCTGGTATGAGGCTATGCTTTGGATTCATGCTGGAAACAGTGTTGATAACACAGGGATGTTTTAGTTATTGCTGAGCAGTGCTTACACAGCATCAAGGCCTTTTCTCCTCACACCACCCCACCAGTGAGCAGGCTGGGGGTGCACAAGCAGTTCTGAGGGGACACAGCCAGGACAGCTGACCGCAACTGACCAAAGGGATATTCCATACCATACAATGTCACAGTCAGTATATAAAACTGGGGGGAAGAAGGAAGGGGAGGATGTTCAGAGTTATGGCGTTTGTCTTCCCAAGTAACTGTTAGCATGATGGAGCCCGGCTTTCCTGGAGATGGCTGAACACCTGCCTGCCGATGGGAAGCAGTGAATGAATTCCTTGTTTTGCTTTCCTTGTATGCGCAGCTTTTGCTTTTCTTATTAAACTGTCTTTATCTCAACCCATGAGTTTTCTCATGTTTACCCTTCCGATTCTCTCCCCCATCCCACCATGGGGGCCGAGTGAGCATGTGGCTGTGTGCTGCTTAGTTGCTGGCTGAGGTTAAACCATGACAGGAGTCAACATTATATTGTTGTTAGCATCTTCCTTTTTTCTGAACCCCAGGCCTAAAAGACAAGATTGAATATATGCACGTGTTGTGTAATCCAGCAGTACAGGTCTAGTCATTAGTGCTATGTGCACAGTACAGGAAATTATTAATGTTGCTCAAAGGATGTCCTTTAACAGAGTGTTTGTTTATAGCTGTTGTTAAGCATCATCTAAGAAGTTGCTCTTGACAAAAAGAACAAGAATCGGTACTCCTCAGAGTAAATAGTCTCTATTTAATCACATCATACCAAACCATTTCTTTTTCCAGGATTGCAGAACTAACAGAGAAAGCCTAGTTATCTCACTGGAATTACCACATAGCTTCCTGTTTCCAAAATTAGTCTTTGTCAAAGTTACCGCCTTCAGATGAGGTAAAAGCAACCTCCTGTCAGAAACAGATGTGAGATAACTGCACTTCGCACTGGAGCCAGTGGTTTCCAGTTGGTTTAGTCCTCAAGGCAGGGGTACAGTTTGCTGGCACTAGCCATTTTATGGCTAGTAAATTTTCCAGATTTATGAATATCAGATAATTTTTTTCACTCTTACTAATCTTTTGATCTAAGATTTCACTGACATCTTGTGAAAATGAGTTTCATTGTTTAAGGTTACCAGCTCTTCTATGTGCAGAAGTTTGATCAGAAAACAACCCAGGCTTTGTCATTTCACATGTAAAGCCAACTCATCTGTAAAAATAAAAACAATTTAGTACCGGGGCTGGTTGTCTGATTGTGTGAATAACATGCATAATCTGAGACCCAGTTCTTCCGATAGCACCTGTCTTTGCCCTGCTCAACCTGCAATGGCTGTGCTAGCATTCCTAGTGTCCACACGCTCTGTCTGTGTCCTGCCCGTAGCCTCTACCAGGAAGCTTCTGCAAACAGCTTGGGCATTTGCCTGATCTGAAGATGCTTCTGAAGGAGAGAAGGTTACCTTACGGTTTATTTCTAAAGAACAGTATCTTTGAAAGACATGCATGCTCTGTGGTTTGGCTGGAAAAAAAATATGACTTACACGGCAGCACAATGAAGGCTGGAATTTGTAAAGCCAGATGAAACTGTTCAAACTTGAACCTCAGTGATGTGAGCAGCTAAAGAGCGGCCTTTGCATCTGTCTGTGAGCTATGAAGATAAATGCTCCTTTCTTCTCAGCTTCCTCCAATTCTTCTTCTGAAGTAAGTTCCTGGTAGCTCTTTTCCTGCCTCGGCTTAACTTTTTTGTCCCTTTTACCTGTGAGCTCTCAACCTTGCCAGAAACAGCATAGGTCTCCAGATGTTCAAAGAAGCAAACGAAAGACAAATAGATTTTTATTTGCTAAAAGCAAAGTCTTCATGGAGCAGTTAAAACCTTAGCGCTCTGTCCCCCGAGGACGCCTTTTGGAAGAAGAGGGCCACAGCCACTGCCGGTGGATGGTGAAGCAGACAGGAAAAGACAGCACTAGGGGAAAACAGAAAGGTGGGTGGTATTGGCAATGGTAAAAAGGTATTCCTTGATGCACACACTCATTCGGTTACTGTTGCAAAGTTGGTATGAGTACGAAAGTAACCCTGGAAATTATGTTGCCTTTTTTGCTTTTACTATTCACCAGAATTTGGCAACACTCCGTGGTGACTCTTTATTTCAGGGGCAATGTTTCAGGCGCCAAGAACGCTCGTATGTAAGGAATATATTTGCATGTGTTGATGTTGTTGTTGTGGCCTCATCTAACAGCATGTATTGCAAGGGTATTTGCCAGAAGCATCTCTTCTTTTTTTTAATCAATTGGAAATCAAATTGAAGGACGAGGTTTCAGTGCTGGTTTCTGTCATGGCATCTGCTGAAGCATGGGTTCTGATCTTATGTTTCTTCTTGCTGTGAGGATATAAAGGTTCACATTTATCTTCATTTTAAAATAAAAGTCAAACATGTGAAACCTGATTTTCTCCCAATGTTTTCATACTTGAGCTGTGAGAAGGAGAAGGGGCTAGTTCCACCAGCAAAGTTTCCTGTAAGTAAGCAGAACATTTTATCAGCAAGTTAAAGTTTTAGGGCCACAAGCAAACTGATACGGTATAATCAGTCAATACCATTGTGATTTTTTTTTTTTTTTTAAAAGGATGAAATATAAAGCATGTATTAGAAACATAGTTAACACCCATTTGATCTTTGGTTAAAGATTATAAAAACTGCATCAGGTTTATTTAGGTGGTGTTGTGGTTGTTTTGTTTTTAGAGAAGCACCAGTTCTAAGTGTATATTCAGAATGAGCCAGAGTCCAAAGAGACTCCAGAATCTGCTGCGCAACCTCTGCTGGCTCCCCTGTTGTGTGCTATTTTCTAATGCTCTCTGCTTTGCAGGACAGAAGAGACATTAATAGACTGCAGCCTAAGGGTTTCTTCCTAAGGAAAGAAATTAGATTGCTCTACAACCACCCCGTTCAATAACAAAGATCTTTTCAGAAAGGAGTACCTGCGGGAGATGTGTAGATCTGCAAAGGCCAATTACCTGGTCCTAGTCACCCTCAGCTTTTCCTTTGGCAAATGCCCTCTCTGTTGCTACCACTTCTTCCCTTCCAGTAGCAGCAATTATTGCAGTATGCCTACATGACTTAAAGCACTAGCTTGGATAGGAAGGCACCAAAGTCTATGGCAACTGAGAGCTCATCTCCTTTAAAGCTCATCCCTTTTCTGCTACTATAGAGATTTCTCCTGCTGTAACTATCAGCCAGGTATTGTTTCCTTTTCAGATTCCCTCCACATAGCTTGATACTTTGTTTTGTTGTTTTTTTTATCTTCCAGTAACATCTGTACATACATTGACTACACTTCCTGTAGACTATCCAAAGACCTTTCTCTGCCCAAAGTCTATTGTGGTTTTTCAAAACAGTTCATAAAGAGCAATATGATTTTATAGATCATTTTTCTGCATAGGAATCTACTTTTGAAGAGACATTAGGTGAAAAGTTGTTTAAAAAGTAGCTGTATATAATATGACATGGATGCCATTCAAAGTTTAGTTCCATAATAGAACATGCAGCTTATTGACTAATGAAATAACTCATTTCTCTTATAAGACTTTTATTTAGCATTATTTTATTTTGTCAGAAACAGAGGGATATTTTATTTCCTGCATAACCTCTTTCAAGCAAACACAGCCTGCAGCACCAACCCTTAACATGTTCTTCCTCGGTTATATGGAGGCTCAGCTATGCTTTTTTGTGCACATCAGCAGAATACAGGAAGGCTGTCAACCAGATTTGTGGTAGTGATACACAGGCTATTTAAGTGCATTAATCTTAATATCTAAGTGTAGGTACTCACTGCTAGTTCTTTTCTGAGTATCTTTTCTTAATGTAGATATTGAGGAACTAACTTTCCTAGAGTTTCCTGAGCAACCTCTTCTTTACTATTTTTCTCCTGTTCTCTTAGGATTTTTCTTATTTAATACATAAGGGTTACATACTGCAACCTTTTCCCCTTAAAGCCAATTTCATTGTCTTCCCAAATAACTCACATAGGTAGAATTGGAATAAGTAGCCTTTTATTAGGATCAGGTGTTAAATAGCTAGCTACCCATTGTCTAGGGTATTGAATTACTTTATGTATAAGCAGTGGCTTTCTTAAGATATTTTAATAGTTCCTCTGAAAGATCTGTGATGTCAGAGTAAGCAGGATATAAAGAGGTCTTCTTTGTTAGAATAATTCTGTGGTATTTTTATGCTAAGCATATCAAATGTGGGGTTTTTTAAATTATTATTTTGTCTTTTTATGGGTTTCTCCTGTTGGAACATATTTTTTTTACAGTTACTGCAGTGTCTTAAAATTTCTATTATTTATTATTTATATTCACCTTCAATTAAAGATTTATTTTCTTTAATTCCTGTTGCAGTAGACTATAGTAGCCTCACTGAATTCTAGAAAGTAGAGTTTTCTGCTGTCTAGAGAGCTGTTTATAACAGTTTGCCTTCATAATAGTATGGGCTAGAAGTATGTAGCCTAGTATAAATGCTGAAAGCAGTCTGGTTGTAGCAGTATACAGTATAGACCTCTACATAGGCTTGTCAATTATGGTGAAAAGCTTTTTTTAAAGATAAAGCCTTGTAAGGTAAGCTATGGTGTAGATGTATCCAATGAAAGTAAAGTAAGTCTTCTGCTGATAGGAGCTCTTGATTCCTCTAGTAGTATTTCAATTTTATACTAACTGTATAAATCTGTCTTTGCAATTTAACTGCTGAGATTCAGATTTCATGGTTCGCTACATATCTTTTGAAACCTGTTTCTCCTATATCCACATTTCACCATGAAACTTTGTTTTGAATATTTTAACTTACTTCTGTTTTAATGTAAATATTTGACTTACTGAAAAGAAAACCTGAAATACCTTTCCTCTGTTTCTGGCAAAGTGAAATGTTTCTTCCTTTAGAAAAACCTGTAATGTCCATTTTTTTTTCTTTTTTCTTCTAAGAACAAAATAATTCAATTTTGAGATGATAACTTAGTGCTGGTTTTGTATGTTCTTTTCCCTGATGTTAAATTATGTTTGTCTCTTCTTTTCGGAGAGGAAGGAAGGAGAAAAGTGACTGAAGCAGTTCTTAAACAGGTAAGTCCATATTCATTTTATATTGTTTGATTGAACTGCGTCCTTCCGAGTCTAACTGAATGCAATTTTGGCACTTCTGACATGTATTAGAGGTGTTTTATTCTATAAAACAGGAACATGTGAATATATGTTTTACTTGTTCAGCTACTGTTGCCATTTGCCATATTATCTGAACATATCCTACTTAATATTTTTGTTGCTGTTTGTATTTTCTCCTCAAAGGAAAAATAGCTCACTTTCATGAACTGTTATACTCACAAAGAGTAAAACAAAGTTGGAATGCCTTCATTTTTAGCCACAGAGTGATGTTTGTGATACTCCCAGTCTAGACAGTAAAAAAAGGCAGGAGGTTCCTCTGTTCTTTAAAATCTCCCTTGCAAGCATAAGTCTCCGTGCCTCATTGTTTCAGAATCCAGTTTCCCAAAAACATCTTTCCTGTAAAAATTGGGGGAAGCAGTCGTACACGTCACTGCATGTGTTCCTCTTCCTTTCCTTGCCTCAGGAATGCAATCCTGGGTAACCAGGGCTTGCTAGGGCTTGCTTTCCTGTATGCCCTCTGATCCATTCATCCAAAGCCTCCTGCAGCGTGGGCCAGAAGGCCACTTGCACCAGAGACGTGAGTTGGACCAGTTGCCTTGAGGGACAGTTAGTTAGACACCAAACTGCATGAACTTTAAGGTGACCAGGATTTAGGAATTTAGGCGGTCATCCAAGGAGATAACCCCAGGTTATGTGCTGTGCTGAGGGCTCAGTTTAGAAACAACTGATTTAAAGCAGGGTAGAAAGCTACGGTTTAATGAGAGCTAATTGTTCTTCCGTGGATTGTTGTCTTCTATATCTCCACCTCTGTTACATAGCACGGGTTATGTGACCGCTCAGTTTCATAAACATGGTGAGGGTGTAGCTGGATTCTTGAAAGAGGCCAGCAGATCTGACAAATGTGGCAAGAATTTAGCAGCCATTTGTGAAGGCATTTTGTTCATAATGATTTTGTGTATGCATGTTAGATGCATCACATCAGGGAAAAATCTTTTGAGCTGCACTGATAAAACAAAAACAGCTCTGTATTTCTCACTTAGATCTCCATGTAAGAGTCCTTCATTAAGATGCTATGGCAAATACTGTTGGCAAACTCAGCTGTCTACAGTCTAAAACAGGAATAAGCTATTTTAGTTGTGTGTTGCAGAATAAAAGAAGCAGCTGCTCCAGTGTGCTGTGAAGTGTACTGTTGTTGCACTTGGCATTAAAGGAGGCCTACAGGAAAGATGGGGAGGAACTCTTTATCAGGGAATGTAGTGATAGGACAAGAGGTGGTCTAGTGGAACCTGAGCTGGTGGAAGGTGTCCTTGTCCGTGGCAGGTGGTTTGGAACTAGATGATCTTTAAGGTCCCTTCCAAACCAAACCATTCTGTGATTCAGTGATTCTATGATTAAAACTTTTAAATTTATGTTTCGGGCCCAGTTCATAGTTTGAAAGATCGTGGCCTCCATCTTTGCATAGCCTGGCTATGGGCTCAGTGAGCCAAAGAAGCTCAAGTCACTAAGTCATGTGTGTAAAGATGCTCAGTTTGGTGCCTGTGCACCACAACAGGTAGACACCATCTGTTCTCAAAAAGACAAAGCTATGTAAACGAATGCAAAATCATGGCAGCAGGAAACGTGGTGTTTTAAATATAGGAATACGCAAAATGAATCTCCTTTCACACACAGAACTAAACGCATTGCTAGTCGTGCATGGTCTTGGGAACAAAAAAATCCAAATAGGCAAATGCCCCTCTAATGGGTGGGTGCTTAAAAAGGCGGCTAGGGAACCATTGCTCTTCTTTCCCTTTGAAAACTTTAAAATTCTTCTTTAAAGAATAATTTCCAGCATTAGAGTGGATTTCCTGCTTTAAGATCTTTCTTGTGGTTTATCTCGTCATCTGTTTAGGAGCAGATGACAATCTGTGTCTTTGTGCTCAATGATGCCGATTAGTCAGCTCATGAGGCTCCCTCCTAAGCCCATAGAGCTTTTTTTGGATCATGACACAGAAATGCGTGGCTGTCCTCCTGCACTTTGTTGGTAAACAAAGTCGATTTCCTGAGTTTGATTGCCAAAAGACGACTGTTAATATCCTTTCCCTTGCAGCTGTCTGTACAGCAGTGGCAGAGAGAAGGGTGTAATGGTGCGGAAGCCTAGATATTTGTCTGGGTGGAAAAAAGCAAAAAGTTGAGGATTTCTGATACTGATGTCGTGGTCCAGCTGAGAAGAAACCAAAAGCAGTTTAAATTTTTCAGTGGTTCAATTTACACTGAGCAATAATATATTTCACAAATTAATCAGTTGATTCATACTTGTCTTTTTTTTTTTTGAAACTGGTGATTTAAAGTCAGTTGAAGGATAGGAGTAACATTGTAGGGGTTTTTTTCCATACTACAGAGGAAAATAATTTTTCCTCCAATTCTCTTTTATTTGCTTCCTTTCTGCTTCTGCCTTTCTGCCTTCACAGAGAAAAAGCACATATACCAGAAAGGCACTTAGTAAGCTTAAATAATTCAAGTTCTCTTTTATTATCTCCTTAAAAGACATTTTATGAATAAAAATTTACTTATTTATATATGATTTTGTTGCTAATGCTGGGATCTGGAGGGCAGATCTACACTGTAATTCTGAGGAAGAACATTCACAACATTGCATACTTCTAATATTTTTCTCTTATTATCTAAAGGAGAAAAAAAGAGATGTGCAGCTTACTGAAGTACACTTATAATGCTCCTGATTGTTTTTTTTTAATGCATTGCAAAATTAAGAAAAAAAAAAAAAAAAAAACCAAACAAGAAAAGAAATAAAAGGCGAAATGGTATGTGTGTGAAATACAAACCACACAGCTGGAACACCCCCTTTTCCTGTCTGTGTAGTTTAGGAAAAGTCATTAAGTCAAACAATACAGCATTTTCCACTTGAGCACATAAAGTTTGAGTTCCTAAAGCAAGCCAGCATAACTGTACCTGCCTTGGGAACGCTAGTTATGAATAACTTCTCCATAGAATTTAAGAAATGTGGAAAGCAAGCATCACTTGAGAAAAATAGCTTATGCACTTGTCATTCCCACATTCATTTTTCTGACTCATTTATTTTTACACTGCCCTTTTCCTAAGTGCCCAGAGTGCTATCAGAAAGCTTAAACAAATGAGAGCAAATCCTCCTGCCTTTTTTTGGCGGGGATGGAGTGGGGAATTGGAGTGAGGTCTCACTGGTCCTGATAGGGCCAAATTTTCAAATATGGGGCTTGTCATTACCAGGTTCCAAATCTCAAAGCTATTACTGTTCACCTTTCCTATCATTGCTTCACCTTCTTTTCCCCGTATACTGTTGCATTTTATTGCCTTGTCTCCTTCTTCTGTGTCTGGGTAATTGGAAAAGTCATTTAAGCTTGCCCTTGCTGTCTGCTGAGAGCTCTAGATGGGAGCCAGCAAAGGAATTCACCATGCCCTTAGTTTCAAGCACCCCCAGCTATGTCTAGTACTGTGGAGTCAGGCAGGAGACCACGTTGAGATAAGACTCGTGTGGAGACCGTTCCCCCACGCCCTTGTAATGTAAAATCTGAAGCTTTATGCTTGCCAAGATTTAAAAGAAGCTGAAACTACACAGTGATATCAGATGTGGAGGAGGGATCAAAAGCACAGATGTGTGTATTGAAGAGGTCTTCCATTGCTGCTGGCTACGCTGTATCTCATTTCTTGTGCAAAGCCAGGCCAAACCCTAACGATTAAGATGGTTTGTTATGCTTCAGTTTGCATTGTGTTGAGTGCAGTGACAGACTTCAGTATTTTAAAACCAGCTAAGAAAACGGAACATATCATGTTCATATCATAACTCAGAAGAGAGGTAAAGTTTATGGATCTGTCCAGGGCATTTCTACCATAATTATATATTTTACTACAGATGGTCCCCAGTTCTAGTTGACATCTGCTGATATATATGCCAGGGGAAATCTTTTTAAATGTACAGAATACTACAGAAATCCATACTTTCTTTCTTCTTACTTGTTAGTAAGAACTAATTGTGTGCACACTTCTATGCTTTGAGTGACAAATATACATTTTCCACCTCAGTTCCCTCTCTCCAGATGCATCTTGCTAGCACAGGTTCCTATAGTAGACTACTGTGTAATGGGACACTAGGGACAGCTGTGGCCTATGGTTTAGTTGAACTTCAGAAGAAAAATAGAGAAAGGTGCACTTAGCCTCCCCCTGAATATTGTGTGAGGGAGTGTGCCTACAGGGAATGAGCTGTCCTTTTATAATTAAAATAGCCAAGTCCTACAGAGCGCCACTGCCTTTATATTAGAGTACAGAATGCACAAAATGATTTTGGGTTTGTGTAAAGGTTCAAAAGAGGACTTTCCACATTTTGAGCAAAGACACTGATTGTTTAGTGACGCAAACAGTGAGCTTCGTAGTTGAGATTTCTGTTTCTATTCCTGGTTTGTGATGTTGAAAACATCAGACTCTCTTCCTCTTGTTTCTTCCCATAGTTCTACAAGTGGACTGGCATCCTTGAAACTTTCAAAAATTAGCTCTAATTTTTTTAACAAGCTAAAATGTTCTGGGTGTAATCCTTGGATGCAGCCAACGCAGATACAGTGGATGACTTGAGCAGACCACAAGTGGCATAAAAGTCATTTCTGTCTCCCTGGATACAGAAGCAGGAAGGCTACGTTTCAGCCTTCATAACTGAAGTTAGCACGGCTGAAAAACTAACCAAAAATTTATTGCAACATCTTCACTGAGGTTGTGCAGTTAGCAGGAGCGTGCAGCACACTGAGTCTCAGCTGTGTCTTGTTACATTCTGGTGCTGGGGGGATTCAGCGGCACAAAATTGACACCACCAGAAAAAGCAGATGTTTACAATGTGTTGTTTCTCTCACATAGCAACAACAACAACCCATTGATTTCCAGAGGTTTAACTTTGTACAAAAGAGACATCAAGTCTCTTCCTCCCTCTACCAGCCACTCTCTACAATAGCTTCCTAGCCCACTTTCTCTTCCTCTTCTTTGCTGCTGAAGAGAGCACTGAGAAGAAGCAGGTAGAAGAAATTCTTCCTTGCTGTCTTAAGCTGAAAATATTTTGAAACACCTTCAGATCCACAGCATTTTTTCTCTGCTGCATTAACTCTACTCACTAGCCTTAGCGTTCACATCCTAAAGCTGGCTAATGAGAAGGAAAATTGAGCTTTGCTTATCTATTTGTCTTATGGTAATGAATTTTCTGCTTCAGAAGTAATGCTGGGCAGGAGAGGATGCATGAGGAGAGTGAAGCACTGGACAAACATGCATCAGACCTGACAAGTTCTGTTCTGGCCCAATGCTTTTGCAGTGAACTTTTTAAACGCGACACAATGGAATTTAAAGAAAACATCAGCTCAGCAGACCAGTTCTACTGTTTTATTGTCCTCACTTGGCAACAGCTGAATGTCATGTTTGTGCTGTCCTTGCATATGCCTCTTCATCTTTACAAATACTAATTTATATAACTTCTTTAAACTTTTTATACAGCTCTTGAAGATAGTTGCATGACTTGCAGCATTTATTTGTTTAGAAAATTAATGGCATTGTAAGCTTTTGCCTCCTCATTTAGCATATTCCTAGTTCCTGTGTGTTTCCAGGTATGCTTAATTACTGGAGTAATTCACACTATACCATAAATTGTCCTCTCCCCAGCTATCAGCATTTCTTTAGTGAGGCTTTTGTATAATGATATAAGGATTTTACAAGGATAAAAAGTGAAACTTATATGCACAACTAATTTGATATATATGTATAAAGTCAGTTATTCAGCTAATACCACTTAAGAGCAGAAGACTAAAAGTTTAAGTTTACATCCTTGTTCAAGTATTCTAGTTTATCATATGGGAAGGTAAAAATCAACACTTGATCACTTGGTCAAATTCTCAGGTGTCTGGCTTGTGGACCCTTGATTTACTCAGCAGCATTAATTTTGGGTGGAGCTATTTAAGAGCTCAGAAACATTTCTTAGTAGAGAATGGAAAAGTGGAAGAAAATCATTAACTCTACATCGTCAAAAGTATGTTCTTTCAGAAGCTGAAGTGGGACTTTTTTTGCAAGGGGAGGCAGATGCATTTTTGTATGGCTATGTGTGCATTACTGATTATGTCTTCGAGCCTGTTTTCAAGAAAAAAAAAATCATTGGTTTGTGTTTCCATCCTCATACACTATTTGGGGAATGTCTCAGGAATGCCTGCTCTTGGTGAAGTCAAGAGGAGTAGCAGTGAACTGAAATCTTATCTCCTCCAAACTGTGTAGGAGAGGTTGCCATTCCTTTTGCTTTCTGCTTTCTGCTAACAAAACCCCAGCATAACTTATTTCTCAACTGCGATCACTGTACTGGTGATCCAACAAGCAGACATTAGATGCTAGAGTTAGTTACTTTCTTTGCTAAAATACAACCGTCTAGCCTCTATGTTAAAAACCAAGCAATCAAAGGCCTGCTCAGTTATTTCCATTTCTTTGCAAAGACTGAGAAAGGAGGAACAGGATCTGCAGTGGGCACAGTACATGAGCAATAGGATCTCTGGGAAGCTGTAACCTAGACTGTCTATAGACACTACCCAACTGCAAGTCTGTAGTTCACGTTAAGGGATTTCCTGCTCGAGATTTTCAGCAGATTTCAGCTGTAACAATATGTGGTAAAGGAAAACACAGTCTCTTGGGTAGGGCACATGCGCTGTGCCAGAGAGAACTCACGCACAAGTTGAAACTTTATACAAAGCACATTCTCCACCCTCAGATAAAGGAAATGGTCAGCAAAGCGCATGGAACAAAGAAGCCTATGACTCATGAAACAGATTAATGGGGTTTTACTAGCATGCCTAGTTTGAGTTGAGTATAAAGGATAAAAGATGTCTCAGATCATCCCTGGTGAATTAAGCAAATGTTGGATTCAGCTGTGGTTATGCTTGCCATTCATATTTGGAAGCTGATTTCTGTTGGAATTTGTCATATCTGTTGTTTTTCTGCATAAAATCTTTTTTGGTGTAGCCAGTAACTGTGGGCCAAAAAGAAGGCATGCACACATACAAAAGCCGTGGGTTGTATTTTAATAGGGATCCCTACTGCTTATCATTGCTGTTTTATGTAATTGTCTGGAAAAGGTCAGCATAGTTTTTGCTGTGAACAACTGAAGCTGAAAATTTTGATTTTTTTTTTTTTTTTCCACTGGACTTGTAATCTTTTTACTAAATGCAGTATGAAAAAGAAACTGTAGAAAAAAATGAGGCAATTCCAGCCTCAGGCCATTGCACCTTTGTTCTTAAATTGCTGTGAATCTTGCTAACAAAGCTAGTCCCAAATAAGAGCTGGTTACAAAATGTTTGGTTTAAAGACAAAAAAATGTTCGGATCTTTAGCTCTAAGGCCAGTCCCATAGTGCTTGGTTGGTTTGTTTCTGTATCTCTCTTATAAATTCTGTGCTAGAATATCTATAATTTTGATTTTGCTTTCTCTAGCACATATGCTAAGTCATCTTCGTCGTGACTTTTTATGTTGATTATACTTCTCTAATTACTTCTATTGGCTTAGCATAGAATTTAAAGTATTTGCTTTGCTTTTAATGTGCAGTTGTTCAAAGCAGCTGGCTGGTTGCTTAAATACATCTCAGAGGAGGATAGGTTTGAGGGAGGGTTCCTGCTGTTGGCTGAATGAAGTTGGCCTCTGCTGTCATGAGGAAGATCAGGAAGAAAAATTCAATGCCAGCTTTTATTGGAATTAAAGAGCATGCTGGAAGAAGGCTCTGAAAGAGATTTGGGCATGGCACTCCATCCTTGAGGGACTGGGGAAGGAAGCCAGCCCTTGTGTTGGATGGAGAAGGCATGTTGACAGCTCACCTTGCAAAGCCAAGGCAAGCTTGTTTGCTTGAGAAACGGGGACCCAGAAACGACCACTGGCAGTGGCAGCTATGTTATGGAGCTGCAACCTGAGGAAATGTAGAGCAATGGCAACAGGACTGAAACCAGTCTAGAAGGCAGCAGTGGCAGAGGGGATGATCCTTAATGTTCTTCAGCACTTTCCTCCCTTATTGTTTAATATGTAATAGACAGAGTGCAAGGGTTTTTCTTCCACTGTTCCTGGGAAAAGCAGTATTAATTTCTCCAGTTCAAATTACACTGTCACCACTCAAAAGTACATCTTGTTAGTCTTGCTGTCTGTGTTTGGGAAAGCAGAGATATACAGAGATATGCCCAACAGAAACATAGCCGAATTGTTATGAAAACATGCACTTCTTCATAAGCAAGGGGAGCAACTCCTTAAACCCATTTTTCTTGTAGACGTTTCTTCTCAAACAGATGAAAAAATTTCCATCAATGGCCTCCCAAGCTGCGTTTCTACCAGGGGAGCCTGGGAGTGATTCCCACCCCTTGGCTTCAGATGTACCACTTAGAACCATCCCAGTATTGAGTCAGGTGAAGACCCAGATACACATCCCTCCTGGCAAGTTAGGCATGGGAGGGAGTTGCAGCATTTTTCAGGAGGTCACGTAATCAGAGTGACTGGGAATCAAGATATGCTGTTGTCCTGCTGTGGAGCATGTCTGGCCTTTGAGGCAAACATAGTCACAGATGCTCAAAAATCAGTGGTGTGGTTATTATGTAAGCAGTCCATCTACACAAGTAAGGAGAAAATAGTATGTAGGAGAGCTGCTTTGTCATTGCACAGGCAGCCATAAGGATTGCCTTTTGACACAGCTGATGTTGCTTTCATAAAATATTCAAAGAAGCGTGTGAATAGTGAGTTGTAACCAAAGCAAGAAGCAGCACTCTGTCAGTGAAGGATGCATGCCAGATTCATTCATAGCAGCAGAAGCTGCAAGACAGCTGTCCCATCAGAATTAATCCAGAAGTGAAGTCTTTGTTTCAATTGGATCTATGTATTTGTTTGGGGTTTATTTCCTCTTCATAGCCTTGTTTTGCCCCAAATTGGATACAATAAAATAGGTTAATTATTCATATTTGAATTGTGTTTCATAACGATTCTGGCTTCCTGGGAACAGGACACCTGTGTGTACATTAGTTTCACTTAGAGAATAACGAGCCTATAAATAGGGCAAGTAACCGTGCTTTCCCTTTACCTCCTCTGAGGTTTGGCTTACAATTATCAGGCATTTGCATGTATGTGGCTACAGCAGTGCAAAGGCCAGATAAAAGTCTGTAACACCACCTGCTGCACTTGTGAAGAGGAATATCCTTCAGCAGATGATAGTCAGGACTGTTGTAGATAACACAAATTTGTAGAGATACGCACACATCTGGCAGAGGCGCTGCTTCTCCTACCAAAGCCAGAACACGCAGAAAAGCATAGAAAGCTAAAAATTCAGTGTTGACAGGAGAGCGTAGTCCAGTGTTAGTCCTAGCAGGAAACTTTCCTTGGGAAAGGGAGGAAAAAAGAGGGCGCTTGACTGAGGGTGCAGTTATGGGAAGAGGATTGGCTCCTGTGGTCCTTCAGTGCCAGGGACGGTCATGCAGTGAAATGCAAAGGACCCTGCAGGGTAGGTAGCAATTGCTACTGGTGATGTCTTTCTTTTGCCTCCTGAGCTTGTCTGCTTGTTCTTAATAAGTTTGTGTCCCAGTGGAAAAGCCAGAAGCAATTACAGGCACGGGATTTAATTCTCTGCGTATAAGGGAACAAGGCTGGACTCTGCATAAGAAATAGTGAGGATCTGAAATTAGCCATGACACACAGTGGCTTTTGTGTGATATAACCAGCTCATCTGTGATTGTTAAGACAGCACCTCAGCTGTCCTAAAACTGCCTGCTGGGGACCAAATGCTGACTTTTGTCAAAAGATCAAATGCTAAACTAGAAAAATCAACATGTCAGAAAAATTACCCTCTGGAAGTGAGTGAGGGTACAGCAAGATAAAATATCAGAAAAAAGGCAGTCTTGTCGAAGTCAAACTGGAAGTAATGCAAGGGCGTGAGTGGCGAGTGTTAGTCATCGGTATTTTCTGTGTTCCTGCTACACGCCCTGGCAGATGACAGCTGCGTGCTTGGGTCAGATGTGGCCGTGTGGAGCAGGGCGCTGGGCAGCCCCCAGCTGCGTCTGTAGAGGGGACTGAACCTTCTGGCTGAACAAAGGTTGAACTTTCTTCCCTTCCTCCAGAGAGCTTCGCTCAGCAATAGAGCAACTTTGGAGTACGTGTTATCCCGACAGTGTGGAGGACCTAACTTCTTACAGGATTTCTGCATGCTCTGGATTTGGTAGAATACTTCAGAGCAAAACCTCAAAACCTCAGTCAAGAGGGAATATTCCCAGAGTCCTAGCTGGTACTGACTAAGTGTCTGCTGAATGGCACAATGCCAAGATCTGCAGTTTATGTCATTATTCCCTTGCAAGGAGATTTGCTCCTTTATGCAACTATGAGACTTTAATTTTGTATCAGTGTAAGTTTTCAAGAAGTTTTTAACTAGCAGAAACCTGGAATACTACACTGGTTGACTGGATTTTGACTTACCAGCAGTGAGAACAGCTGCTAATCTTCTCCTGGGTTATGATTTATTTATCTGTAGAGGCTAAAAAAGACCAGATAACGGAATTCACGGACTGTCCATTTAAGACTGTACATTCAGCGAAGTCCAAATAAATAAACATAGCCCAGAAAGTCTTGCCAAGGTAAAGGTGCTCCTTCTTTCCCTACCGCAGTATTTATGTACAGCAAAGCCTTAGCTCCTACAGCACCTGTGGTTTGTAAAGCATCTTGATCGTCCAAGTCTCTAGCCCAGCTGCAAGCAGCCCCTCGGTGAGGAGTGCTGAACACCAGCATAGCTGCAGCGTGGAGGCTTTCTATTTCTGTCCTTCCCAGACATTACCCAGATAACAAAATCAATTTATCACCACCTGATAATGTGGAAAAAATCAGTTTTCTCTCTTTTTTTTCTTTCTTTTTTCCCTTAGAAGAAAATCATAAACATCTGTGTCCAGATATGGACTTGCCACTGAAGGAAGGGGAACTGTTGCCCAATGGACTCTTGGTTGTGTGATATAGCCTTTCTTCTCTCAAACTGGAGCTGAGCTAGTTTTGTGTTTCTGGGAGGAGCATGCAGCACACTAGACAGAATACAAAAATGCTGCTCTTAGATAATAAGATATTAAGTAACAGCCTAACTTGGTAGCATTAGCAAGCCAAAACTTGGTGCTTGAGGCAGGATTAGGCAATAGCTACCCATTTCCACTGCAGTGGAATTGGTTAGATCCTCTTTCAGTTCATGGAAAATTGTAATATTTAGACTTTATTGCTGGGCCTCCAGCTCTTCCATGCATGCATAGCTTTCTGGTGGGTTGATATTGTTGAGGGTAGTGAAACACAGCATGAGAAACAGACTTTGAAGCTAGAATGACAGACAAGCTTTTAGCAGATTCTTCGTTCTAACTTGACTCCAAGCTTTTCTAGTCCCCTCCTCAAGATAATGTTCTTAAAATGTGATTCAGGGAAATGGAGTCCTAAACATAGGTTTATATAAGTCTCTATCTGGTCCTAACCTGTGAAATCCTGAAATATTTGTCTGTTACAGTTGTACAAATCAGGGCAAATTTAAGTTAAACATCCTGGGACCTGTTGCTTTTTTCACTTTGTGTCAATGTAATCAAGGAAAAAGCTAAGAGAATAGTTACACCAAATAAGAAGTTAAAAAAGTCATGCCAAACAAGCATGCCCATCTGTCTTCCATTAGCGTGCTATGACTCACATAGATGTCTGTAGATCATCCCGTTTCCTTCCTGCCCTGAAAAAGAGGTTTTCACAATTAGAATGTAGCCACCTTGTTTTAGACTTAATTTTAACTTCTGTGCAGAAAATTAATTCTAGAGAAAATAATATGGATGCCACTTGCTAACTAGTTAAGGAAGAAAGCAGAGTAATAAAGTATACTTACTCCCTTACCTTTTATCTTTTTCTGTACGTTGCTTCAGTGCTGCTTCCAAAATCATTCAGGAGTACTAAGCTAGCATGATACGTCTGCTGTTCCTCATAGTCTGTGTCTTCACCACCTGTAGGTGGATGAGAAGCACATTTCAAGGCTTTTTAATGAAAATTCCCACAAAACAGCCATAGAGATTAGAAGTAGAAGGGATAGAGAAGGGATATATAAGTAGCTTTGGAGCTTTTAGCCTGGAGGGGAGGTCAGGGGAGATGTTCCTCTTCGGCATGTTTCTGTGTTTTCTGTGAAGCAGTCACTAGGTAAAATGCAGAATGACTCTTGGAAATAGTTCTTATGCCTCTTCATGAAGCTGGCCTGTACTACAATAGCAATCTGTGTATTCAGATGATCAATAGGCCAGAAATATAAACAGCTAACTTACAGTGATTCCACAGCTGCATTTGCATGGAAAAAGAAATGTTTGTAAAACAAACTGGCAGTGATTATTAATAATCAATATTTATTAATAATTATGAAATAGTCTTCATTGACAGAAAGAAAATTTCACTCCATACAGAGATATAAACATTGAAGAACTATTTAATAGTATGGTAGCATGTCTGAGAGAAACATTTGGCTTTTAGCCATGTGTTAAGAATTACAGTGTGTTTCCAGGACACAAGAGAAATCATTCCATAAATATGTACTATGAATGCATTGTTAAAACTTGATTAATGTGAATGGACAAGAGACAAATGTTGGTTGTTCTGTTTAATGTTGTGGTCCTTGTTCGTTTATGCTACTTTGTTTTCCCGAGGAAAAAGGACACACAAAGACAGCGTAAGCAGTTTAGAGCAATGAAGCTATCTTTGCAGCTAGAACTGTTTTTTCAGTAAAATGATAACATGTGAACCCTCTCACTAGATGAGTGGCAAATTAGGTAGATGTCATCATGTAAGACTTTCCATATGGATATATTGAATGTGTCAAGTAAAACACGCTACCATTTGACAGAAGATGGTTTTCAAAAAGATTACTGCATTCACATTACTGGATTGCTATTGGAAGAGCCAGATGAAGTTGGTGCAGTTCCAGATGCTAAATATGAAAAGTTTATTGGAAGGCTCGACAAATGTAGCATTTACAGCCACAGACTGGCTGCTGAGGTACCCGCTAAGTGGGTTTTGTGTACTTTTGATATTGAAGCACTGCAACGCACAGTGTAATACATCAGGGAAATGTTAGTCTTGATGTTTCAGATACGCATTCATTTGCAAATACCCAGTCCATAAACTGAGGACTATTTCCTTTAGCCATAGACATACTTTCTTTATGGACAACTTCAATGAGCATTTAAATTTACATAGCAAGGAAATAAGTAATATTTCCACAATAAGTATTATTTCCACAACAAGTAGCTGTGTTAAACAGTTCGAGTAGCTTTTCAGGGAAAGAGAACTGCTAGTGAAAATACTGAAAGATGCTGACATTTGGTCTCAGGTTGTGACCTTTCCTTCTGTGTGTTATTTAGTGCACCTTGAGAATTTGAAATAGTGTCTTTGGTTTTGAATGGGAGAAGGGGTAAAATACATTCATGAAAGATGATCAGCAAGCGCAAAATGTTCCTCACAGCTTCTTGACTACTGCTTACCCCTCCCTGCAAGCCATTCATTCCTGAGGCTTGGCTGGCAGAGCAGTTCTTCATTAGCCTGTCTTTGACACTCGGCCGTTTTACGAATAGAAAGCACCTACCTACCGGACAAGTTTTGTGATAGCGTAGGATTTCTATAAAAAGAGGGTGGAAACAACTTCAATTAATGTAGTACCCTCTCTCAAAATACTGCCTTGGCATTTGGCATTTAGTATGATACCTGTGGATTCTGAACTCCGTTTTTTGTAATTGGACCTAGTGTTCTCTCTCCTGCAGGATTTCTTTGCTGAGCAGTCAGTATATTGAACATATCGTAAAAACATTTTTTTTTAAATTGTATATGAATAAGAATTCCTTTCTACTTTCCTCCATAAGTACATTACAATCTCAAGTGTGCTTCATGTATTTGCATTCAAAACAATGAGTCTTCCTGGTAAAAAACATGCAGTCTGACCAATAAAAGGCCAGTGGGTGACTCTTCTTAGTCCTACAGTGCTCAGAGTAGAAAGAAAATGCTGGAAAGAGTTGTCCTAAGACTAGTTGTACATGGTGGACTGCTGTTTACATTTTCATTAGAGCTCTGAAGCCAGTGGCTTCAGCAACTTAATAGACACCACGCAGGGGATATTTTGAAAAATGGCAAGGTATGATTACTTACTTTAAATGCAAGTTGTACCATATGATTTATCGTTTCTGGCTGCTTGGGAAAGTGGTGAGTTAAAGTGTACACCAGTGTCCTAACAGTTCTCTGAAATACCATGGATCTCACAGATCCAGAGAGAGGCATGATCACTGTGGATGTGGGAGATGGTGGGCTTGCATATGAAGGCTTCTTTCTCAGATCTCACTACCTTCTTGGTGGAAATGTGACATATCAGAGGTGCATAACGAACTGCTTTTGAGAGAATTATGAGACTCGCACATGCATACTCTTCACATTTGTCACTGACAACACAATTAATGAAATGCCATCTTCATATTGTCTCGCATTATCATTCTGACACAGGCATTTAAAAGAAATTCCAGTTGTGCTTTTTACTACACCCAAGTCATTATTCATAAAGACTAGAGAAGAGCAAGGACCATCTCTGTGTGTGTATATGAGGGAGGGTGTGCGTGCATGCACTCACACACTGGGGGAAGTGCTTGGGAAATGATCAGCACATAGCAACAGAAAACAATAGGTCTCTCTACTGTTTATAAGATGAACCCCTTTAAAATTATAATGAAGTGTCTGCCATTGCAAACACAGAATCACAGATTTGTTGAGGTTGGAGGGCATCTTGTGAAATCATCTAATCCAACCCCCCCTGCTGAAGCAAGATCAGCCAGAGCAGGCTGCTCATGACAAGCGTCATTCTGATCATCAAACAAGTACTGGATTACCAAAAACATTATGGTAGTGGCTTATAATCATAATACCTTTCTAAGTATGTTTTGTCTTATTGGATTCTGTACTTAGCATTTGTGGTTCTTCGTTTCAGCTGTTTCTCTGAAAGGATGACAACGAAGAATTTTTATTCAGAACAAACCTAGAGATTCTCCCTTAATCACATGATTCCAAGAGCTGAAGTTTAAGACAAAAAACGTATACAGAGATTTTTACATTATGCAAACAGCGTATCACATCTACTCAGGGCTCCACACAAAGCTGCATGAAGTAGAACTAACAGCCGGTCTTTGAGCAGAGCAGTGGTTATAAATTAACTACACAGACTGTGAATATAATGAATTTCATAACCAAGAATTTCCTCAGGCTTTGTTCAGTTCAGGGATGAAAACTAGCACATTTAAGGAAGAAGCCACAGCCTACCTCAACTACCATCATGACTTTTTAAGGAGAGGGTCACTCCACTTGTTCTTGATATGGTTTGATTGCTTCAGAAACAGTACAGGAGAGAGAAATATTGACAAATTAATTTGAAATCTTAAAATGTTGATAATTATTCTTTGCTTCCCTCTTCTGGAAGATTCAAATTCTTGCTTATGCCATCTGCATTTCCATCACATAACTTCCAGTGATTCATACCCATCTCCTTTTTGTCATAATTGTCATTTTTTCCCCCTTGTTTACATGTACCACACCCTGAAGTTGCTTGCTTCCTTTTTAAAATAACATCTGTTCTTACTCATTTAAGTACTCCATAAAGATCCTTGAGACAGGAGACCTTTTGCTCCTCATTTGAGTAATGTTGCAGGCATGATGCATCTAGGTTTTCCAAAGGATCCAAAGGGGCTGGTCTCTTAGAATTAAACGAACAAGTAAAACCCAAAGATTGTTGTTTGGTTTTTTTTTCAAAGATCCTCTGATGGGCTTCGTTTTGACGGCAGGGGTCAGTAGGGATAATTCATTTAGAGGTTTTCTCCTCTAACTTCACTACAAGCATACCTTGTCTTTTCTGAGAAAGCTGACGCGGTTTTAAAAGTTCCCATTAATTCCTTCATCTTACATCGTATTGCCAACTGCCAGTAGGTGTCAGTGAAGGCTCCTAGTAGGTCCTATCAATGAGATGCTGTTGACTTTGAAAAAGGCTTTTTATGCCTTATGAAAGTAAACGTGAGCTGAATTTACAAGATTACCTAGAGGAGGTTTTTCACTAAGAATGGGTTTACTTCTGGTAGGTTATTTCCAACTCATATTTATTTGTAGATATAGGGCATCTTATCTTGGGCTTTGTTTAGAGTAATATTTCTTCTTCTAGAAGTTTCCTCTTTTAAAACTTGAATTTCTGTGCGTTTTCTTCTGACTTCAGTGAGGCTTTTTTCAAACAGAACCCCTCCAGACTCATGCTGTTCTAATTCGTAACTTCACAGTAGTGAGAAGAGAGAGGTATAAGTGAAAGATCTGCAAATATTCTCATTTTCTCTGTAGCTCTGTTACGGGACCAATGCACCATGAGCCTTCTAGGTTGAGTAAAAGCACCAGGACATATGGGGCAAAGATGCATAGTCTAGATGAAAATGAGACTAATGGTCACCAAGTAATTAATATTTCATGCTGCCCAGGATGGCTGAGATGAATTTGAATTTGATTTTGGAGTATTTGGTTTTGGTGTATAAATATTTGTTGAAATTTTTACACTCTTTTTTCCTGAAAATAGCCATATTAAAACCAGTCTTGATAAAATCTGAACTTAAAAATGTAAAAGTTGATTAGCTATTAGAAAGTGGATATTGACCGAAAGACACAGCTGTGTCAGAGTTGAATGACTAGGGGAAAATCAGAAGTTATAATCAATAAACACTAGCTAACAAAAAACCCCCTTCAATTTTAATAGTAAAATTTTACAATAAAATTTGTAATCTGCCAAGTGGAATTAAAAGATAACGTCCCAGTGTTTCTGAAGGTGTCAAGATACTTAAAATCACAAGAGCAGGGTAGTAGAAAAAAATAGACTTTGGACTTCCTGGATTTAAGGAAGAAAACACACCTATGTGTTGACTGATACCTTCACTCAGATTCTTTTCTGTTATTTATTGCCAGGAAGCTGGACTGTGTGACCTAATTCCTGCAGTGGGTCCTTCACTTTTCCTGTTAAGGATACTAGTCCAACAGAGGTAAATCTTAAGGAAGGTTCCTGAAGCCCCAAAGAAAACAGAAAGGAAGCTGAGCAATGGTCCTCCTCTTCATCTCCCCATTCCAAGGCACCTCCCATCAGGTCTCCTCTCGGCAGTGCTCCTGCCCTGCTTCTCTATTCAACACCACTTGAGTCTTCCAAAGTTTCATCTTGTTTCCATCTGACTGGAAGCAACAATCAAACTGGAAGCAGAAGCCTGAGAGAAAGATTAGTGAGCTGCTTGTGTCCTTGTCTCTCATCAGGTATCTTGCAGTTGGATGTAGTGGGTGCATTGAACCTGTCTTGCCCTTTACAGACCTAAAAACTGTAACAGATCTTGGTTATAAAACATAAAAATCTGGGCTGCAAAGTGCAGCCATTCAGGCACTCACCCACAAGCAGCTCAGATCTTTGCTGTAGCAGAGAGGACAGTTGACTATGCCATAACACCCTGCCCCAAGCTAAGCCACCCCACATGAGAGCCGTCTGCATACAAGCCATTTGCTGTTAGATGAATGTGAGACTGTGCTGGGTCTCTGGTGGAGAAGGAAGGGGCCTCCAGTCACACGATGGAGGCTGGCATTTGTGGAGCCATGTCATGCGGCTGAGCTAGAGATGGAGCTGCAGTTGGTGACTTGTGATGTAGTGGTGGGACGTGGCAAGTCCATGATGTGAGGGGTGGCTTCTGTTTCCTCTCTAGTGTACCTCTTTTCAGTGAGTGGGCAGTGGAGAGGCAGATCTAGGAGACTAACTCTCTCCCTCTCTCTCCCACATCTCCTCAAGGGAGATGTTGAAGGGCCCCTACATTTGTGGTCACGCTACGTACTCATGGCTGCCTCTGGACTCTGTAACTTGAAGAGATCACCATTAGCAGTACTGTAATTAAATGGATATTAATAAAAGGTGCTGCACAAAGCTTTATATAGATGAATTTTGCTAATAAGCTGTGACTATGTAAAATGTATATGTGACCTTTTCAGTGACACTTGAGCATGCTGACGTTATCAGGAAGCCACAACTGGCGATGTTAGATTTCTAATCAGGAAACACCCTTAAGAATGTTGAAGATAACAGAGACATTCTGCTGGGGAAAAAAAAAGCAGCTAGCCATTGTACAGAGGTCACATAACTTGACCATCTACAGAATAGTTTGTAACAACCTGAATAGGCAGAGTCTGAGTATTTAAGACTGTGATGAAAACCACTAGTTGTGCAAGCACTCTTGCTTCAGCTCTGGGTATGCAGAAATGTTCACTTGGTACCTTGTATTACTATATAGGCAAGTGTTCTAAGATCATTAGGGGGAACAAATGACCCATGCTTGTGTCTCGCCGAGTATCCTCCCCGAGGCTTTGTTGTAATTCTGCTGCAACTACCTGTCCTATGTATAAAATGAAAAAACCTCTATTTACATCCAGATAATTTTTCCTTGAGCTGAAGAGGTAAATGGGCCTCAAAATTAGGTGTTGACTTCATTGTCCTTGCATTTGTCACCATTTGCGATGTAGGGACTACAGGATAAATAATTAATGATGGCTTGTATGAGGAGTGAGGACGCATTGAAAAATAATCATGATTAATTTGCTTTTCTTTTACAGAAAGTTATTACACTTCAGAGCCCTGAAGGGAGAATCATAGCAAGGGAACAGCTGTTGACAAGTATTTATACAAATCACTTTAGTGGCCTGTTAGGTAAGGCTTTGGAAGAGTGATGGAGGGAGGAAATAACAGTTAGAATTTTGTACAGCAAAATCTTGTTATGAGAGAAGTCCAGGACAAGATAATGATATTGTTCTTTGTTTCATAAACACAAAAGTTATGGCTTTCCTAGCATGCATCACAAGGCCAGTGCTTAATAAGACATGCAGTCTTGTCTAAGCTGCAGCATAGAACCTATAATAAAGGACTAGCAGCAGAGCTACCTAAGATGTCATGTTAACACTAATCCTAAGTCCTTGGAGAACAAGTAAAGAGTGAAAGGACACATGGTCAGAGTTCTGTGCAAGCCCTGTAATGAATATATATTGCCAAGGGAAGCACTGTTGGGGTTTTTTTTATAAGAGCTTTTTTTATGCTATCCAGCTATATCAGAGATGTAGCTAGACTGAGCTTAACAGACGTGCATGCCTCTGTTGGTTTGGGAAAGAAGAGATCTGCTTTACTAATATTTGTTATGGATGGGCCCAACTTACGGATACACAAATTCTTCTGTTTTCAGCCTTTGAATCTGGCTTTACCATTTAATCCTCTTTATAAACAAAACTTGGTTCCAGGTAGCAGTTAGTATTCAACAACCTCACAAGTTTTTTGATATCTAGAACGTAAGAAAACCACTGAAGCAACTGATCTTGTTGACAATGAGCAAGAGTGATCAACTGGTCTCCTTAGGAAAGTGCAGTTCCAAGGACTAAGTCTATGAAGAAATGAAGAACAGCAAATGTCTTTTGCTGATAGTGTTTCCTTTCCTCTTCTTTCCTCTACCCGTTTTTGAAACAGTAGCAGCATTAGCTTCCCATTATCATGTTGCTGAATCTTCCTTTTCAATAATTCCTGGCTCATCTTCTTCTGAATCATGCCAAAATCTAACCCAGTGTGAAATTTTATGATGAAGCCGCAAAGCAGAAGCTTATCAGCAGAAAGCTGTCATCAGCATGCAAAAGAGTGTATACAGTCCTGTTCATCTTTTCAGGGACGTTTTTGAGTGGTAGCTGCCCTGATCCAGCTCTACGCATTGAAGATTAAATTAAAAAAATAACAGCAGAAAAACCCACTTCCTCCATAATTCAGCCTCTGCTTTCCAAACTGTAACTGGCTGGATGCCAAAGACTCACAGTTCTTTCTTCCAAAATTAGCTTTCCCAGTCTTACAAACCCCACCTGCTTCCGACTGGTGTAATGGTGAATTTTAAAAAATGGTTCTAGTTCCAGCAGAAGAAAGTTTATCTAGGCCCTTGTAAACAATATAACTTACTACTCTATGTGTCGCCATAGCTAATTGTTTTCTAAGTCTATCACCAGTGTTTTCTTCCTCCCTCCCTTTTTTATCTTCAGCTAAGAACACATATCCCCTCCCAGCTGGCCTCACAGTTTATATTCCATGTGTAAAATATCTCCCTTTTTCAGATTATTCCTCTAGGCTACCAATGAGTTCGACAGACTGGAAAGTTTTTTAATAACTCTTTGAAATAAAATTTCCAGAAATACAGCCCTGCCAACTCTCTCAACTTCCTGTATCCTCATTATTTTCTTATTTTGCAGCTACTGATAGCTCAAGACAGCCTTCTACATGGAGAAACTGAGGCATAGAAGTGCTGCAGATGTTAGATGAATTCAGGGAGAGATCCAGGAACTGAAGTAGGAGGGCAGTCCTGGCCTTTCAGCATATGCCAGGAAAGCAAAGGAAGTCTGGGACAACAAAAGGAAACAAAAAAATGCTTTATACCAGAAATGGAGCATTTTGTCATACTGGCTTTTTAATATGCTGGGAACCTGAGAAGAATTATGACACCAAATTAAGCAGGAGTGTTGATTTGCTTGAGGGTAGGAAGGCTCTGCAGACAGATCTGGACAGGCTGGATCGATGGGCTGAAGCCAACTGCATGAGGTTTAACAAGGCCCAGTGCCGGGTCCTGCACTTGGGTCACAACAACCCCAGGCAACGCTACAGGCTTGGGGAGGAGTGGCTGGAAAGCTGCCTGGCAGAAAAGGATCTGGGGGTCCTGGTGGACAGCCGGCTGAACATGAGCCAGCAGTGTGCCCTGGTAGCCAAGAAGGCCAATACCATCTTGGCCTGTATCAAGAATAGTGTGGCCAGCAGGAGTCGGGAAGTGATGGTGCCCCTGTACTCAGCGCTGGTGAGGCCGCAGCTTGAGTCCTGTGTTCAGTTTTGGGCACCACAGTATAGGAGGGACATTGAGGTGCTGGAGCGTGTCCAGAGAAGGGCAACAAAGCTGGTGAGGGGTCTGGAGAACATGTCTTATGAGGAGCGGCTGAGGGAATTGGGATTGTTTAGCCTGGAGAAGAGAAGGCTGAGGGGAGACCTTATTGCCCTCTACAGCTACCTGAAAGGAGGTTGTAGTGAGATGGGAGCTGTCTCTTCTCCCAAGTAACTAGCGATAGAACAAGAGGAAATGGGTTCAAGTTGCACCAGGGGAGGTTTAGGCTAGACATCAGGAAAAAAATTTTCACTGAAAGAGTTATCAAACATTGGACCAGGCTGCCCAGGGAGGTGGTTGAGTCACCATCCCTAGAGGTGTTTAAAAGTCATGTAGATGTGGTGTTTAGAGACATGGTTTAGTGGCAGACCTGGTAGAGTAGGGTCAGTGGTTGGACTAGATGATCTTAAAGGTCTTTTCCAACCTAAATGATTCTATGATTCTATGCAAAAGCACTGGTGATAGCTCCCTTCCCTTACTTCCCTTGTGAGGCAGTCTGAAGAAGACCAGTCAAAGGAAGCTGAGCCAACATTTCTAACCTGCATTGCAAAACTCTCATAAGTGTGCAGGAGGCTATCCTTTCATGGTAACACTCACATTGCCATCTTTTCAAATTTTATTTTTTTTTTTTACATGATAAGGAACGATTAAAATTCCTTGTCTTTATAATAGAGAGCCCACATGCCTCCTGCAGATGCAGTGTGCAGGCTTCTGCATCACTGTAGCTCTGATTCTCCATCTTATCCAGTGAAATTTTAAATAATCTTTAGCAAAAGAGGTTGAGAGAACCTTACGTGAGCATATCTTACTGGCCAGGATGCATTCCTGGTATATGAGTGTTGTGAGGAGGACATTTGAACTGGAGCTCTCTGTAGATTAAGTAATTCACTCAAGGAAGAAAGGGTGTTACTTTACACTCGCTCTTCTCCTTTGAAAGGCACCGAAAGCCTTTCTAGCTAAAGAAAAAAAAAAAGTCTGCAGATTCCACGTAGAGTTAGGAACTTGCCTGCATCTCCCTGTAGACAAAGCTTATTTTATGTTTGTACTTTGAACACTGGCATGTGTGGCACCACAAAGTGCCTTATTCTCTCTGAAGCTTACTGGGAGAGCACAGGCAGCACTGAGCATTATGCTAAGTTCTCTGCGTGAATATTTCCCTCCCTACAGTTCAATACAGCCATTTCTAAGAATATCTAATAAGGGTATTCCTTTGCATGCCATTGATCAGTAAAAGCAATAGAAGAAATTATATGTCTTGTGTGCCTTTAGTACTGAGTCCCTTGTCAATGAAAATGAGATGGAGGTGGTTGGGTCAGGATCTCTAATGTCACAAATAATGGGGCAGAGCTATACATAATAGACGCTTCCTGTTGTAGTGCCACTTGCAGTTGCTGTTCTCCTCCTCTTCTTTGTAAAACGTAATTTCCATTGGTTCTAGATGTGAAACAGAAAAGGAAGCCATATAACTCACCATGGGAGAGCACGTAGGTGAGAGCCGGGAACTGGTTAAATAAATTTTCAATGTGTTTTATCACATTTTCCTTTAGAAGCATCCAAAGTCTTCATACACTTATATTAATACTGACAGAGTAGCACAAGACAGTGCACAGCTTTTTCAGTGCAAAGCTGTGAACATCTTTCTAACATGGGAAAATGTTTATTTTTGGACTTGCAGGATAAACACAGCTGAAAAGTTAAAGTTTGTTTTAATCTAGCTAATCTTTGTAGTTTAAGAAGACCGTAGTTTTTTATTTGTCTTGTCTGTGTGAATAAGGCAAAGGTTTTCAGTAATGTTAACCAAATTGTTAATGGTACTTTCATAAGTTTACAAAATCACCATCTCAAAAGTAAAGATACACTAGGGGTGCACATCTTTGCAGCCGTTAAACACTGGCTTGTGCCCTTTGTGAATCTGCAGCGTGATGTAGGTCTTAAAAAGATTGTTTTTTCCCTTTCTTTCCCCATTGGTCCTGGTGTATCACTCAGTGCGCAGGGGGGATGGAGTTACTTGCCAAGCAGCTATTTACTTCTTTGCCATCGTGCTGTTCTGTGGGAGGCCTCTTGCCTTGTTCACTGGGCACTATCCCAGCCCAGCCTGCATGATGTTCGTGTTCGTGTCCATGACTCCTTCTGTGTTCCTTGATACAGGTGCTTCAGGAGACTGAATGAGTTCACCGTCACATCACTTCCTGTGGGAGAGGGAGATAGTGTCCTTACCATTTGACCAAGAAGCAACTGAGATGCAGAGGAACTCAGGGAAAATTTTTCCACTGTTTTAGAAAGTCCAGCCTGAAACCTCTGCAGCCTGATTTTTTGAGACCACCTTACTTTAGCAATTCAAAGAATACCTCTTGGTTTTCAGCTGCAGTTTGCAAGAAGCGGGGTATTTATATTCACTTACAAATTTTGATGATAAAATAATTATAGGCATACACAATTTCAGATTCTGTGGAAATACTTTTTAAAAACAGCCCTGTAACAGTGCATTGATACTTCAGTGACTCAGTTGGCTCCACTAGAGCATAAAACAGGTATTATATGCAGAACAAATTACACCCTTTCTACCACATATTTATAGAAATTTGTTCTTATGCTAGCACAGATAGAACAAGTCTCCAAACTAATAATCAGACTGCTATCATGAAGCTCCCTGACTCTTATGTGCCATGCTGTCTCAGGCTCTGTCACACTGATGATAGCTATTTATCTTAGATCTCAGCTCTTCTAGACACGGTCTAAATTATTTGCCTTTCAAGAGACAGCAGTCAGGCTTTCTACAAGTGATAAAGAGGAAAAATATGCTGATCAAGTGCAATACACAAGCTGGAACATCCATTATTTAAGCATATTTCAATTCTTTTAAACATATCACCGCACTAGTCTCTGCTTTCAGTGGCTTGATCTTGAGATCCTGTTTACTGACTTGAACAGCTGAGGGCCAACCTTTACATCTGGGAGGGATTATAGGATTACAGTATTGTTTGTGTGGAGTTTTTTCCATTTGTTTGATTTCAAGGGCCTTGCTTTACCTTTAACTCTGTTGTCTTTTGTTTTCCTCCTTCTCCATTTTGACAAAAGCCTTTGATGATTCTTAGTGGTTCCCAGTGTCAGGAACTGCTAGTGGAAAAGTATTTAAAAGATACTTAGAAATTCTTTGAGAAATTAGAAAGACTTGTCCTTGCTGGATGCAAACAACTATGAAAAATCCATCCCAGAATAGCCCACAATTGCCTGAATTCCTCTGGGCAATGGGGACTCCTGGTCTGAGGGCCAGGAGTGAGGCACCTTGCCATCATGAACCCGGTTGCAGGCATGTGGATCAGCTCTCTGGAGTCTTAGACATCCTGCCCAGGCCTTGAGACAGCATTTTTTTCCTGTTTTTGGTGAAAATCCCATGCTGTATTGACAGTGAATGAACTCCAAAAAAATCAGTCTTATGTCCACCCTTTCATAATGGGATTCTCCTTCTAACGCCTTTTTTTGCAAGATTAGGGCAAACAACTGTCACAGTTGTCGCTTCCTGTTCTATTATATTTCTTTCTAGCCCCCAGAATATCATTGAGTGAAGTTATTTGCAAATAAGTGTTTGTTTAGATTTTTCCTAGAAATAGTAGGCTTTGTTTCCTTCCTTTTCTTCTCAATTGCTGGGTCCTATATTGCATAAAAGATAAAGTAGCCATTGGACATAACCATTCAGGTTTGTGTTTACAGAACCTGCTAATGAAAATAAGCCTGGAAAGTCTGGATTTCTGGACATCTTGCTGTTTACACACCGCATCTGGCTATATACCTCTCATATCAGCGAGCTGCGTTTTATGAGCTATGAAGGGATCTTGCAGACTACGCTTTCCTAAGCAAGGGTTTTGGGGGCAGTAGTGAGTGCGCTGTGCCAGCACCCCACCCCTGCAGCCCGCCTGTCCCCCAGCAGCCGGCGTACCTGGGGTATGCCCTTGGGCACCAGGAGGTGCAGCCAAGCGTGCATGAGGATGCACTTGCAGTCCTACAGGTAGTCCTCAAGGTTATGCTCCAAATTCAGGCTGAACAGAAAAATACACATCCTATTTTAATCCTCTAGGCTGGAAGTCCATTGGTTTGGCACACCACTTGGGAGACAGGGATTGAGGATGATAGGAAAATTAAGGAGAGGGGATTCATAGAAATGTGACACCTTCACCACTGGGAAAAAAATCCTCCTGGGGCTGGTGAAGTGTCAGAAACGAGAAATCAAGCAACCCTCACTATTACTATATTCTTTCCAAAGAAAAGAAGGCATCCAATAGTGGCAGGAAACTTTTGTTAGCGAGTTGCTTTCCCTCAAGCTTGTGGGCTTGCAGCAGCAAAAACAGCTCAGCAATAAATGTTGCGGTTATGCTAGTGGCAAGACACTATTCAGAAGGGATCATCTGTAAATAAATAAAGATTAAAAAAAAAAGGAGTGACCAGTAATCAGGTGGTGATGAGCAAAGATTATTCCAGACTGACCATGGAAGCAGAACTTTCCAACACAATTCGGTGTGCAAAGCACTGGGAAAACTAATTTTTTTTTCCCTTGTCTTTATCTCTTATTACTGCCGAAGAAGGAAATCGTAATTTTGTCCTAATTTTACAAGTTTGGAGTAATGGGTTAGCAAAACTCATATAGCCGAATTGGAGGAAGAGTAACTGGGGTGTTTTTAGTTGTAGCCTTACAGAGTGCCATCTAGGGGTAACTCATTAAAACCTCATCAAAGGTTGAAAGCTTTGTCTCTCCTTAAAAATCAAAACGGAAAATGCTTCACCTGCATGATGCTCCAAGATCTTGCTACAAATACTGAGCATGTTGTTTGGAGTACATAGGGTGGCATTAAGACTACAGGAAAAGAGACTGGCAAGAGATTACTACAGGATACAAAGGAACTAGGTTCAGAAAATCATCATTCTCTCACCTCCACAAACTTCCTGGTGTTCACAGCCAAATCCTCCTGTGCCGTCCAAGTGACTGGCATTCATAATTCAACTTCTTTTCCAGCTTGTGAGAAAAACTATGAGCTTTAAAATTCTAACTCGTAAATGTGGTGATTAAATTGATTAAGACAATTAGTTTTCTTTGTTTCTCTGATAGGACAAAAAGGAAATCTATAATTCTTACAAGCATATGAGGACATTGGCAACCATATTTACCTGCATTTTTATTTTGCTGGCCTGTTTTGATCCCCTGTTCTAACTTCACATATTTTTAATCAATGTATATTTAGAGTAATATGATCAAGTTCATAATTACACTTCTGCCTAATATTTCCTTTACTCGGCACTGCTTGAGTTAGTTTAAGGAAGCCTGGTTTTTCTCCTATCTTTCTGGAAATTATGATAGGCAACCAAATAAATTCTGAAGGTCTCGAGGCAGCTAATTATGCTGAGATAATCTGATGATGCTTGAATTTCTACCATTATTTAATTTCCTAAAAGAAACTTGCTAAAGAAAAAATTCTTTTCTTTTCATTCTTTTAGACAGACTCCTAAAATTATTTTAAGTTTGAAGAAACACTCAAAAGGGCCTGTGCCCTTTGGGCCAATTCTCCCCAGTCTTCAGGCATAAAGCCACGCAAGGTCCCTTTCCTCTGCAAGAAGCAGCATTTGTTCCTTCCACCATCCCTCTCTTGCCTGTTCCTTTGTCATCTCTTTTTGGCCTAACATAGTCAAAAACCTGTGTCTTAAAAATGCTTATCTTACAAGGCATTGCATAAAAAGGTCTATTTGAGTCTAATAGCCTTGCTGTATCCCCTCTAGCATATACATTTCCTAATTTTTTGGATAAGGAACAGTCTTCAAAGTCTATACAGCTCCTAATCTTCTCATAGTTTGGTCTATGGCTTGGGTTCCCAGGTGCTGTTAAAGACACATATCTAGAAAACTTCCTTCTGCTCATGTCTCTGATATCATCATTACATCATTATATTCGGTTCTTTTCCTGGGGAGAGCTGCAATAGACCGGTGTTATGTTAAATCAGCATCTGATAGAAGAAGCTGTTCTGATTTTTCCTTGAGCTGCACAGTGTTTTTCCTTTACAATATTGACTTAATACTTTATAAATATTTGATACTTACAAGTACCAATGGAAATAAAAACTGCATTGCCAAATATATCAATGTCATTCTGTCATTCAGTTTTCCCTCTCACGTATTCCTAGCACCCCTTTTACAAGCAATCTCCGCTCTCTAAATCACATAATTTCAGTAAGAGGATAACAGTCAGTTCCTTATTTTTTTAAGCATGATTTATAAAAGGGAGGATGGAAATCAATTATAATTACGGGTAACACACTAAGAAAACCAACATAGACCTCTGATACCTGGAAGAAAAAGAGTTTGTAGAAATTGTGTAAATACTTAACAAGTATTTAGTGTGTTCCTGTTCTGTCTAACACTTTTCACATTACTGAACTGGAAAACTCAAAGAGTTAACGATACCAGTGGGTGAAATTCCTCCCACTTTCACCTCCTTCCAAGTCAGTGTCAATATGCATTGATTTTTATAGGTCCCATTGTCAGGCAGTGGCACATAACAAATGATTCAGTTTTGTGCATACCTAAGTATACATAATACTTATGTAAGTATACATATTACTTACGTAAGTGTATATATTACTGAAGCCCAGAAATGGTAAAGGATTTTAGTTTTATTTCAAACTAAATAATAGTGGGTGAAATTGTCCTGTGATTTATTTTTTCCTCGGTAGCTAGCCCTCTAATGCAAGCTTTCCTTCCTCTCATTTCCTGCTTTTAGTAGAGAGAAGTGTTGTTATTTAGCAAGTGGTATTGTCTGCTCTACTCTATGCTAAATTGACAAATGTAAAAGAATAGTAAAAATAGCCAAAAATTGCAATGATAATGCAGCCATTTCCTACCTTTTTAAAGAACTGTACAAATATGAATAAATCATCCATAATAGCATATGATTATCTTTTGCCGTATCTACATTATAAGAGAAATAAAAGCATAAAGACCTTTAGAAATGTAACTGAGTTTTGCAGTGCTTTTTATTTTGTTGTTCAAAGTATATTGTACTATATAGAATGGAACTTACATCTACTAAAAATCTATAAAAAAGAAGGTAAGCTTAATTTTCTATACTGGATACAGCTGAAATAATTATTTAATATTGTTGTTAATATTCTTTAATTGTTGCCTGGCCAACAACCTTTTTGCTTTGTGACTTTTTTGTCTTGGAAGCATTCAAGCTCTGATGCCCCATATACAATTGCAGGACACTTCTCATTCACCTGGCACTAAATTGCAATAAAGCAGTGTTTTAATCCGAATAATTTATCATGGAAGAATACTGCATGTTGGTAAGGCCTCCTCTCCCTGAAGTATTTTAAGTTAAAATGCCAAGATGGAAAATTGTATTAGCCAAACACCTTTCTACCTGCGAGTAGCTGCTTTGAGTGGAAATCAAGTGATGTGAAGAACCCGAACTGGGCCAAATCCCATCCTAAGTGAGAGACTGGTACATAGGCATCCTGTGCCTTTCTAATTAGCTCTAGGAGTCACTGCGCCTGTGCTTCAATTAGTGCTTTGTAATTGTAATTTCATTCTAACCCTATTTTTGATCTTATATAATGCCTCAAGTCGGCTAAAATTTTTTTTTCCTCCTGTCAGAAGGGAGTTACTAGCAGGGAGCTGGAACGGCCGCGCCAGACTTCCCCTGGCAGCTGCTGTGCCCGCTATGTGAAAACGTACGTTTCACCCTTCAGCTAGATCTAATTTAGAAATCTTTAAGCTCTTAATGATTTCCTATAGTTTGGCCTAATTGAATCTAAGTACTTTCGCATTAAAACTAGAATGCCCAGCTGGGCTGAAGCTGAAAACCTGTGACCCTGAAATACAGCCCCAGAAACACCAGCCCTCCTCTGTGTTGACAGTTGTCATCTACTGCATCAAAGCCGCAGCCATCTTCTGTTTCGACCTAGTGCCTTGATCACAAAAATAGTTTGGTTAAGACCAAAGTCTTCTGCAGAACTGAATTACCACCAACATACGCAGCAGCCGCGCTGTGCAGTGAAGCTGCTGCAGCCTGAGGGACTCTCCTCTCCAAGAAGGGAGGCACTGCTGCAGGAGCTGCTCCTGCCGCATCGTGTCCCCCTGCCAGGGAAAGGAGCTCTGCTGCTGCTGGGGAATGGGCCACCCTGGGGCGGCCCAAAGCGGGGAGCTGGGCTCTGGAGTGTTCCCTTCAGTCTGCCACATGAGATGCTGTGTACAGCTGATCAGCACATCAAAAGATCTACCTCCAGCAGGTGCATCGAGCCACGGGAGTGGGAAAGAAACCACTGCTGAGAGCTGCGTCTAATGGGTTTGGGGAATGCGACTCAGGAGTCAACCGGGTGAATGCCCTGCTGAGGGAGAGACCTGACAGCAGACAGCCAAAGCTGCCTTGGCCTCCCCCATCCAGGTCTTCTGGCGGTGTTTGCTGTTGGCTTTTCTCTAAATCTATTAAAGCTACTAGTGAAATCCTATTAGTTTCCCTAAGAAATCCTCACCTTGCAGGCTTCTGTAGTAGAGGAATGTATACCATCCAGGGTCTACCCATTCTCAGTCTTTTTTTTCCCCCACATTCTGCTGTTCTCTTTAATGTTCAGGCAGGAATAAGAAATACTTGCATCATGTCTCTATTCAGAAGCCTCTTCTAAGAATACCATACAACTACTGCACAGTGCAGCATCTGTTACTGATCTATTAATAATTGTAACAGTAACATTAGCAAGTAACCATCAAGCACAACTACAGAATATGAACCCATGATCTTATCCCCAAGCTAAGAAGACATGAATGACAGTATGAATAGTATCTAATAATCATCTAGCTACTAAAATTATATCCCTACAAAACTAAACAGACTTGTTTCTTTTATTTTAAAGACTAAGTCTAATTAAGAGCACTCCTGATGCATCTAAGAGGTTGGAAGAGCTTAGGCGATTGCTGTCACACATTCGAAGTAAATGAGACTGTTAGAGTCTAATATTTACATTTCACAATTTCTAGCTTACTAAATTACACTCCCAAAGTAAATATCATTGCAGTATGGGAAATTATTTACAAAAGAAGAGCTAAGGAAAGCTATTCCATCATTTCTGTTTTCATCAAGGTGAAAAACACACTCTTGCAATCATCTTATTGGGCTCAATCCTATGCTCCATTAGCAGGAAAATTTTCCACTGAAGTCCGCACAGATCTTGCTTTCATAAGAGAATTCCGTATTCTGTAGCAACACCTCATCTTGCTATCAGTAAAGGCAGTGGGAGACATGCTTCTGAAGGTAATGGTAGTAAAATAAGATCTTTAGTGGTGTTTCATGATGTGCTACACTGGCAGGAAAAGAACCATCAATTTTGGGAATCATGGAGGTTTGTATCAAAGAACAGATTTGCTTCTGGTAAAGAAATACGTGGGAATGGGCCTGAAATTTAAGAAACTTCAAAGTGACCTGCACTGCAACATGGGAAGAATGTTAGACCCTATGCATTTTAATAATCCCTACGAGGACAAATCACCTGATTCATTCAATGACCTCAGTGTTCCAGTTAATGTCAATATGCATGCAACATAGCACCTTAAATTGCTGATTTTGAATTTTACTTATATTTTTTAATAAAACTCTCTTTGTCTTCCCCAGAACTGTCCCAGAAACTAATGAAACCTTTTTTCCTAAATGAAAGATGTTTCATTTGACCAGGCAGCAATATTCTTTTCAACTTGTAGTTTGGCAGGAAGCAGGAGAATCCTCAGTTTTATCCCAAATGATTTCATTTTTGCCTGTGATTTGTTTGCATTTTCCTACTTTGAACTCTTTCATACGTGCTAAGCAAAGCTCATAGGTGACCTTCTGAAATATAAGTCCGATTTGGCAGTTAGAAACAGCATATAACTCCAGAAACATCTCTTTGGTCCTCGTGGGATAGCACGTAAGACTATTTTTCCCTCTGCTATCACGTACAAAAGCCCTTGGAGCTCTCCCTAGAGATGTTCACAATGTGCAATTAAAGAGGGGTAGTGCACAGATCTCACCAACTCTTCTGAATATTTCAAACTTACAATATTGTTTCTGGACTTAAGCCAAGGAAATAATTTAGCTTCTCACAGCAGACAATTTTTGTCTTTGGCATAGTTGATACTCCCCAAATAACTAAAAAGATCAGCCTACAAAGCTATTGGCTTAGGAGAAATAAGGAATTAATTAACAGAAGTGTGTTGCAGTAATGTTACTTCTAATCAGTTTAATTGCAAAATTCTTCCAATTGTAAGTTTATCCAAAAATATATAATATTCATCGGAGCAGATACACAATTCCAAACATCTGCCTTTTCCATAAATAATTGGCAGAGCAATCTACCAGTTGTTCATAGTTTGTTGCAGACATTCCCAAATGCTTATAAATTTTATTGTAAGATATTGGGTGATTTTATAAAATCAATCAATACAAAAGAAAAGTTCACAATTTATTCTTCAGTTCAAGTGTGACTTATTTATAAAGGGTCAATTTTCATAAATTTTGAATTCATGACAATTCATGAGCTGAATACCAAGCTTAAGAATGTAATGATAAGAGTTGCTTTCAGGATCCAGCATAGTTTCGACACAGCTTTATTTTCCCCATGATTGCTTACTGCCAAGCACCCCTTTACTGCCTGGCCCTGCAGGAGGGCACTCAGGGGACAGTCGCACCGGGCTGGACATCGAGGCCACATCTGGACCGTTCACATTAAACACACCTCAGGAATATTTCACAGCATCACTTAGGGTATTAAATTTTTAAACGTTTCAGGGCATGGTTTTAGCCTGACCAGGTGCCCAAAGAATTTGCAGGCATGGTTCAGGGGTCAGCACTGGCCACGCATGGGTCCAGATATGCTGGGTGCATGTAACCATCCTGCTGCCAGTGTCTGCAAGCTCAATGGGTGCAGGCATTCAGTGCCAGCCGGCCTCTGCCAGGGAATAATCCTCTGCATATTTAACTTACTAGCACAGATGAAGCTTAAGGGGCAGCAGTACAGCTGAACTAACTTTCATGTCAATCAACAGCAAATGAACAATTTATGTGAAGACGAAAGAATGAGCCTAATCTTTACAACTCAGTTGACTTTGAACTTGTATTAATTTCCTTTTTCTTAAGTAATGATTCGAGCATTTACTGATTTTAGAACCTTGGTAGAACAAAAGCAGGTAAAAAGATCAGTGCACCTTCAACCTTCTTTTCTTTAAGAACCATGAAAATCTGTACCTTTGAATCGCTGCTGATTCCCATTTTTCAGTTGCTGTCTCTCTCTTGCAGCACAACCCCAAAAAACTCTGCTATCACATAAATGGTGCATAGACCAGGCAGCGATACAGTACAGTGGAGAAAAACACACACTGAGGGGAGGAGGAGTTGGGGCAGGGAAGAGGATGGAAGCAGGAAAACGCATGAAAAACAAGACGTACAACACAGCACAAATCAGCTACGTTGAAGTATGAGCTACGACAGTGTCATGGTTTCAGCTGGGATGGGGTTCACTTTCTTACTAGCAGCTGGTATAGTGTTGTGTTTTGGATTTGGGATGAGAAATATTGTTGATAGCGCACTGGTGCTTTTGGTTGTTGCTAAGCGGTTAAGGCCTTTTCTGCTCCTCACACCACGCCACCAGTGAGTAGGCTGGGGGTGCACAAGGAGTTGAGAGGGGACAGAGCTGGGACAGCTGACCCCAACTGACCAAAGGGATACTCCATACCATATGACATCATGCTCAGTATGTAAAACTGGGGGAAGAATAAGGAAGGGGGTGATGTTCAGAGTTATGGTGTTTATCTTCCCAAGTAACCATTACATGTGACGGAGCCCTGCTTTCCTGGAGATGGCTGAACACCTGCCTACCGATGGGAAGCAGTGAATGAATTCCTTGTTTTGCTTTGCTTGCATGCGTGGCTTTTGCTTTTCTTATTGAACTGTCTTTATCTCAATCCATGAGTTTTCTCACTTTTACTCTTCTGATTCTCCTCCCCATCCGAACTGGGGGGAGTGAGCGAGCGGCTGGCTGGTCCTAGCTGCCAGCTGGGGCTAAACCACGACAGACAGGAATCACATGAAATGAGTTCTGCATCATCTGCCACTTCTAATGCATGCCCTATGGGACTCCAGCTGGAGCACTGAATCAGGATCTTGCCACAGTCAACCACAACTGCCTTTCCCACAAAAACTTCTTTCCACCTTCCACGTGAGGGGAAACCACACAGGGGAGTCAGGATGAGAGCTCCGCTGGATCTTGAGGAACTTATGGGCCAGGGCAAATGGATCAGCCTGACCACGGTCCTTCACAGACCAGCTGCCACTGACAGTAGAACTCATGGAGTTGGGAGGTGGAACAACTGAGAAGTAAATCTCAGCAAATTTTACTCACCATCCCTTCTCTCCAGACTTCTCGTGGCTTTTTCCCTCCCAAGCAGAGACTGCTTTATCCCTTGGCTTCTCAGTTATACTCAGTTGGAAGTCAGCCACCTGAAACAGTCATGCTGTTCCTCTAAGTGTATGTGGCAATCTAGTGTAGGCATCAGGAGCGTGATTCATCAGACCAAGGGTGGACATATACATCTGAACTACCTGTCTAGACTCCATTTATCATTTGCTAAAACAGATACTTCTACCAAGTGACTCATCGCATGCTGAAGCTGCTCTCTGAAATGAATGGTACGCCAGAAAGTGCCTATTTCCCTCCATTAATTGCAAAGGGAGTTCAGATGTGCTTCAGACATCGTCACAATACTACAGACACCTAAAGTTAATGAGGCGAAGCCTAGTCATTGTTGCTCTATATAAGGAATAAAGTAATCCAGAAATGAAAATATCACAGTCCAAGATGTATTGTAGTGGAATTAATACAATCAAAGTTTTATTTAAAAAAGCATTGTATTTCCCATAGCCTGTTTCAGTCTTCATTTAATCTAGTAAATACTGTTGAAGGAAATACTAGCATTTGTAGTATCTCTCTTAAGTGTCCACTTGACAAATCAGGATGTACCACAACCGGAGTATGAGATGTTACACAGACTTTATATAATTACTTTGCAGTTTAACCATCAATTTCCTCAGGAAACACCTTCAATCTGTTTAGGCCAATAGCGGTCCCTTTCAGATGCAATGCGCTATACTTAAGTTACAGGATTAAAGATTTATCTTTATTCAAAAACATTTACTTGTTTAAACTTTTAAAATACAGATCTCATTTAAACTCTAACATTTATAATCAGCTTTATATTTATGTTTGTGATACGTATCACTTGGGCCACTATCTTACTCAGTAACGCCTATGGGCTGAATAGCAAGATACTTGGGTGATGGAAGTTATAGACCTGAAGCAAGATGGGATCAGTCACCAAGACTCCTACCAGATAAACTGAAGGCAAAACCCCTTCTAGCTTGTTTGGTTCTGCTGCACAGGAGGTGCAGGATTGTTCAAAATTTGTCTATTGCTAGAAGCAGGTATCATCAGCTTACTCATTCGTAGGGATCAGCTAAGCCTCCTTGCCAAGCAGAAAGCTCATAGTCCTTGTAGCCCTTTGCTTCCTCACAGCTTTTTGGTCTGGGAAGGCTGAGCCAAGCAACCGCTCCCAGCCCCAGCCCAAGGGAAGAAGCCATCGGGAGCAGTGGTGTTCTGGGAGACTCCCAACCTCAAGTTTTTTCTTGACACATTAAAAGTGCAAGCATGGCCATATTTGTCATTTTTGAGTTTCCTAGAAGAGTACAAATTTACAGAGACACCCCAATGGTCCCTCCAACCAGTATTCTGACTCCAGCAGTGGCAGCAGGCTATATTATTTAGGGCAAGTATGTGAGCCTACCATTTTCTGCAGTCCGTTCCCTCTCATCTCTCTCACCCCAGAATCGAGCCATTTCATTTGGAAGTTGGCATTTTCCTTAGTGTGGCCTCCTTACCTTTTCTACCGAGCCATGCAGGGATTTTATCTGAGTGCTTATTTTCTTGTTGAATTGAGGCGGTTTACCAGGGCTTCTAATACAATATTTGTAACAATATCAATACAATAACGCTACTACTGTATGAGTCCTGGAATACCTATAAGGTATTTAAAACAACAGAATTGTCCAGGTATGTTTTCCTTTACCTGACTGCCAGCCATTCTTTACAACCTTGAATACAGAGCGTCTGACTCAGCTGCTCTCTCTCTACACCGGGAGAAACTGCCTGCCTGCATTTTGTCTCTATTTCCTTAGATACCTGTCAGTGCCCACAGCCCTCTTTCTAGCCTAGCATCCCCCTTTGGCTTATACTTAGACTTTGAAAAGTAAATTGTTCTTAGTCTGCCACGTATCAAAGGGGAAATTCCCCAACAAACAGCATCCTCGTTGCATTTTCAAGGATTCGTGTTGCTTTGCTTTTCTTGCTGCCCCTATTACATCTTCCACCAACTCTCTGTGCTGAGGCAAAATAATACCTGATCAGTTATGTGAGTATGCTATTAAAAATATTACACACAATTGCCTTGTTTGTTATAGGTTGCGAGTCTAATGGTGTTCTATATTATGTTCCTCCGGTCTTGCATACTAAAGGATCTTGGTTACTGTGAGAATCTCAGCTTTCACTGCAAAAAGGGGGAATTTCTACCCCTCCTCATTGCAAAGAAAAGCTTGAAAACATTATTTTGGCAAAAATAAAAAATTGAAAATCTGGAATCAATTTAATATAAAAGGCAGGCTCATGATTTTTACGATTATATATCACTTTGGCAGGGGAAGGGGAGAAGGGACACGGATTCATTATTTCCAAATGTTTGCAGGTGGCAATACTGACTGTGGAAATTTCGTCTTTGGGAATGCTTTGTCACCGATGTCCTCAGAGTGGTAACAATACCATTCTCCCATTAGCTCATGTGAATAAGAGTAGTCCTATGGTCTAATTCATTCTCTCTGCAGCTTTGGACCCTGATCTTGCAAGCTGTATTTTGTACCCGTGAAAAGTGCTGCAGTGATATGCAGTAACGATATGCACAGGTAAGAAGCCCCGTCTGTGCAACATACTAGATCTTGCAGCTAAGCAAATTGAGTGCAAAAATTGGGAGACATTTCGTTTACGTATATTAAATTTGCCTTTATAGAAATCGCAGTATGTTCAAACTCTGCATTATTAAAACAGAAGACAATGTAATACAGAATTCCTGTTCACTGGTTGTCCTTTACTCCGAAAGTGAAAGGATGCACCTCTTCCCACACCCTCCCTCCTGAAGACACACAAACACTAGCATAGAAATAAGAAGAGGTATTTTAATGGAAAATATGAAAGGTTGATACCTTCCTTTCGGTCCCATTAGGTGGAGCTCTCAGACAAGAAGAAATGAATGAAAAAAATAACCCAGCAGGCACCCTTAGGAATTATTAGTACTGTACCATGCAGGTATTTTTCCCTGCCGAGAGCTCTCTCCTCTTGATAGAATTCATTTGTATCCAACTAGAAAGCTTATTACATGCTTTCAAAACTACTATTACTCAGCAACCTGCCTGTACAACTACGTTTTCATTAGCTTAACACATTACCGAGATCAAGCTGCAAACTTTGGAGGTAGCTGAATGCTACATCACTGGGGTCAACATAAATAACCAGATTGACCGAGAAATAGTTATGGAAATAGAGAAGCAGAGCAGATAAAGAACTTAAGAGCAACACATAAAAATCAGAAAATTCCAGCAAGAGCTTGACCTCACTTCTATTAATGATGAAAGTCCACTGACACTAATGGCGCAGGATTCAACTGAAAAATTGGCCATGCAGACACAAAGGTGTAATACAAATGGAAATGGCAAAATGTTTGTAACTTGATTTTCTGCCGCTTTCCGGTTCTAGTTTCTACTCTTGTTTTGATTTCGTACTTAATGTATACATTCTTCCAAAGTTTTGGGGTAGCTCTCCCAATTCCTATGCAAGGGGAAGGACAAAGATAACCCTGTGTAAAGTACTGTACCAGCAAAGGACAGAATGATGGGGACATATCTTCAAGGCTATTGGTTCTTACACCAATTGTTCATCAGGTGCAGTAACTCAGCAATGTCGATATTTTTGCTGATAAATGGCTGTGGTTCGAAAAATGGGAAAGAGGAAAACAATATTGTATAAGCAATTATTAGAATTAACAGAAATTAGCAGAGATTGCCCAGATACATAAGGAAGGAAAGAGTCTGAACTGGTTCCTGTTAGACTCTACACTTTATTTAAAAGGAACGATTGACTTAATTTAATCCGTTCAGCTGTGATTAAACCCTGCTAGTTTTATCTTTTATGAAGGCAAATATGACACTTTTGTAATTGACCATTTCAGTAAAGCTTAGCCTATCTCCTAGATTTATCCTTGATACAAAAATATGATGATTTCATGACCATTGAGGTACAATGCTGGAGGATGGTTTTTATTTTGTGTTTGAATATCATCTGTCTAGTTCCAGGTTTTGCAACAAAACCTTCTGCAAAAACTAGAATAGTCCGAAAGTCTGTTCCATTTTCAGACTTTTTAAAACCCGTACTCTTTTGTGCCCAAAGTAAACACCATTTAGCCCCTTGTGCTAAACTAAGAAATATGCAGTCCCTGTGAGCCATGAGAACTAGCAACTTCATTTCTGTGTTGAAATCAGTTGGTCTCATTATTTGACAGGCTTTAATTTTACACACTATTTCTCCTACTAGCATGCACTGCTGTGATGGAAGAAGAGCGTCTCTCCCCGACACTGAAGGTTTCTCTGTCACTTCCATATTCTTCTGCTCTACACATTTCCCCAGAGGAATGTTTTGTGATCAGGACGATCTTTTAAGCTTTTAGTTTTCTCCCACAGGAACCATCCAAAACCTGCCACTGACATAAGAAAGCTGTCACAGGTCAGAATCTGACCTTTCCTTCTCGATGCTGCCACCATGGACCAGGATTGTTCTGGTCATACTGGGCAACATGCACTGGTTCTGGTGGCTGTAGCTTCCACAACCTGTTTCAGATGCAGAGGGCATAAAAAGCCAGAGCTTCTGGAGCACATCTTATTTTTAACTTCCCCTCACCTGCCTTCAGGATGGCCTTAACGACTACAGCATGTGTAAGCAGTTTTCAAGTTCTGCTCTGTGAGTCTGTTCCTCTTTCAGATGATACTATACATCTATGGTATGGATTTGCTCCATTCTCTGTCATACAGGGCTACTCACAGCCTCTAGTGTACTTATCCTGAGACCCCTAACTCTAATAAAGGGAATTATTATTATCTGTATTTTACGCCTTCAGGCTAAGTGACTTCTTTAGCACTATCCAGGCAGCCTGCAGCAGAGTAGGAAACAATCTGATTCTGGTGCATCCTACTTCCCCCTATTGAACTTCACGGTAACGTTACACAAATAGATGAGCACAGGTCTGATTTAAGCTTCAAGAGAGAGAATGAAGGTTAGGGCAGTCTTACCCCGTTTGCCTAGATACCTGAAAGAAGCAAGCAGGAGAAGGGTCAAGACAGGGGAGAGCTGAAGCACTCGGTGCCACATGGTGAGCCTCTGATAAAGTCCTGTAGGCAGAGAACACAGCTGGTAAGGTTCATCTAGCTAGGCATCACAGAAGCACCATGCCAATTTTCTCAGTGTAAAACAAAAAGCTCTCTTCAAATCTGAAATTTCTCCATCGAGAACTTGTTCTTAGGAGATAAGTGTTTTTCATTGGAAATTTTTCCAGCAGAAAATTCTCAACTATCCACTACACACCTCCTCTAATTCCCCTCCGGCTTACCAGTGCCCATGCCCCTGAATGGGTGAGAATGTTCTCTTATCCTTGATTCAGTATTTCGCTAAAGTACAGTGTGGTTAAAAGACAGAAAATCAATCTTAACTACTGAGATTTCCACAAAGCTCAATTAAAAGTGTCAAGCTATTGTGACTACCTTTGTCAAAATGTGGGTGACGAGCCCTGCTGTGCAGCAAAACGTGCTTGTTTCACAAAACGCTGGCGAGGAAGGGCAGGATGGTGCTTCTCAGGTGGCTGCAGGCACACGAACATTCTGGCTGTAGCTCCTCAGCTTGCATCTGACCCAGGCGCCCGGAGCTGAGCTGCCTCTTGGAAAGGGAGAGCCTGAGAAGACGGTCAGTGCAGGTGCTCAGGGCTCAGAAGGAAAACAGTGTGATCTTGATAAGAGAAATAATAGCATTCACACAGCCAAAATCCCGACCTGTTACTGATCCTGCTGCACCACTCTCTCTCTTTCATTCACCTGATTTGGACATGGTGCTTTGAAGAGAACATAAATACACTTCTCTTAACTTCTTTGTCTCTCCTTTTGGAAAAGTGCTCAGTGCTTGTACAGCGTATCCCAATATGGTTTCTTTTTGAATATCTATTTCAGAAAACACACCCCTACTGCAGCACGGTGCAGCCTATAGCAATGAAGAGGAATAATAACACAATCCTTAAAGACAGATCAGGCATTCTAAGTGCTATACTCGGGTCAAACTTGAATCTGAAGGGCTTCTATAGTTCATCAAAAAATTATTTTCTCCCGGTCTCACAATAGGTTATAGGGTGTTAGAAATTTCTGCTATTAATCATGTGGGAATAAATTCAATTAGCTGGATTCATTATACTTCTTAAAACCAAATTTTTATTTGCTCTGAATAAATGCAGCCTCCTATTTAGTAATAATCTCCTCCTATTAAGCTTCATTAAGACCTCATCCTGACGACGGCTGCGTGACCGCTATTAAACGTAGGTGCTTTGTGAGGACCCTGAGATGCTGTGATAAACAAAGCTGCTCAGCCGAGTTACATGCTTCACTCTGGACTGATCTGTTCAAAACCTGGTAATCCTGCACATTTGTTTAAACAAGTGGTTCTGGCATGACCAGCCCTGACCTACTTTCCCCAATGCTTTACTTGTTACATGCACGTTGCAGCTTTCCTCCGACTAGACTTCAAACACAGACTGCCTTTTGCTATCTGTTAGCAAAATGCTCAGAACAACAGGGTCACTGATGAGGGAACACCAACACCACCCTGCTCCGCAGAGCAGAAAGTACGATGTATCGCCAGCACCCAGCAAAACCAGAGGTACTTCTCTGCTTCTTCAAGTGAGCCTGGGATTCATTTCCCTTAGCTGGCCAGTTTGACTCCTTATTGCACAGAAACAGAGGAGCAAGTCAAACAGAAACATGTGACTCTTGCAAAATGAAGAATTCCATAGAAGAAAATATGCAATGTAAGGGTAACAGCATTTAACAGTGACCATGTCTAACTTCTCTTTACTATCAGCAAGAGACAGATGGAAGACAAAACTAGTTCATTCCCTGCAGATTACATCTCTCTTCACCTTTAAATAGACCCACACTAGAGCCTTCTGTTGGTCATATCGATCTCTTTCACCTTGCACATGAGCTGTCATGTTTGTTCACTACATCTTTCTGCTCTTTAAATGACAGCTTGATTGTTGGAGCCAATCTCCATCACTGCAAAACTGTTTATCTAGTGGTACTGGTGAGTGGGGCTATTAGTCCTGAAGTCCTGTTGTGTGGCCGCTGGCTAGAGAAAATGATTTTAAGCTGAATGGATTCCATTTTGATGTCCAATATCCAAATCTTTACCACAGAAGTGGTTCACTAAACGTGCATGCAAGAACAGAAAGCTTCCCCCTCAGCTCTTCCACTGAACTCCTCGGTACAATGTCGGGCAATTCCTAGACATTTTGCAAAGAGCTCGCCTCTGGTTTTGGTTCCCAGTAGAGATTTTTCATTCCAAACGTGTGGTATAAAAGGACAGTTTATACTTCAATGCAAATAAAAAATTCATAACTCGAGGTATTGGTAGAATGCTCATGTAGGAGCGTGTAGGATGAGTTAAGAAGGGAAGGGAAGGGAAGGGAAGGGAAGGGAAGGGAAGGGAAGGGAAGGGAAGGGAAGGGAAGGGTGAGGTCTAATTAATTGACTTAGTTCTCTCTTCCTGCCCTAAAGGACAAAAGACTGGTTAGCACATCTGAAAAGAGTCAAACAGAAAAATCTTTATTTATAGACTTTTTCACAATTGTACTAGGTAGGAAGGAGACGGCATGAAAATAATTCTCTTTTGAAAACTGATGGAAACATAGCTGAGCTATATGAACTACCTCTTTGGATGGACACGTGCCTAACATAAGCTCTCCTCTGTCCTCTGATCCGAAAGACAAGTATCAAAAGCGTTGATGGACAATTAGGTCAGAGGTACCTCCTTTACCCCTCCTTTTCCTTAACTCGCTTGCTGAGTTTATTCTACGTTTTCAAATTCCTGTAGATAAAACTGAAGAACAAAAGTGCAGCTGGGGTTTGCGCAAGTGGCAATTTGAAGAGTACCTTCATTCTCTAAACAGCTTGACTTTTCTCGTCAGGGAAGCATATCTGTCAAACCACATGTTCCTCCTCCCTGAGCTCCAGTAACAGGTGGCCGAAATCTGAAAAGGGCTGATATTCAAGAACATGCCATATTTAGCAAAGTTACATTCCCAACAATACAGCAATGCAATCATATCCACTTTCTACTCCTCCTGGGCAGAAGAATTAAGTAAATAACCCAAATGTGGGTAGCAAATCAGTGCTACAGGCAGGAGCAGGACTGAACTTCCCTGAGTCCCAACCCCGCTGTGTAACCACAGGGCTGTATAACTTCCTCTCGTGGTCTGTTAGTAATGTCATGAGCTGCTCTGGTGGACAATGACATCAAGAATAAATCCAGCGGGGATCAACCACAGCCTTAGCTAGGTACAGGAGGAAATTCAGCCTGGGGAGAAGAGCGAACACAGTCCCTATGGCCAGGCCACGCTAGTCCCTGCACCACCACACGAAGCACTTTCCCTGTTTTTCTGGGATGGGATGTCAGGCTTGGATCAGGAGCAGCACAAGGGCAGCCCCAGCAGTAAGTGTGTGAGGGTATAGCACGAACACCGCCTCAAATGTAATTGCCTGTGCCGTAAGCCAGATGCCCTGCAAGATCTGAGGGGCCTCTGAGCAAACCCAAAGGCAAACAGAATTGGTCATCCTCATTTGTCATCTCCCATGGAAAGGTAGGAGGGCTTGTGTCCGCAGCTTCAAGTGAGTCTGGGAAAGTAGAGCGACCTGATTTTCTGTTCTGATTTGAGCTTTCGATTTGATAAAGATCCATTCTTACAGCCTTGTGTTGTTTCAGTCCCTTTTCTTGCCTTTTTTTTCCCAAACACTCTAACCTGGAAAGTGGAACTCCAGTACCCCAGGAGGGTATTACTGATGTGATGCAGCATGACAATACGTAACTCCTGTCTCCTTCCTGCATTTCTACTCTCGAGTATTCTATAAAGAACATCTTTTTTTCAAAGCTGTGTTGTGCCGAGGACTCATTTCATCTGTTCTTTACTGTGGCCAATAAGCTTTTTTCTTCCCCATAAATGACCATTACTCAATACCTCTCCTTGCTGTGAATCTTTCCAAACTGCAAAGTTTTACACCCTCCTACATTAAGCTGCACCTTCTGAATAATGCAGATGGGTTATGAACCCTTACATTTTGAGTTTTCTCATGACTTTGGGTCATCCAAATAACTGACCAGAGGGAGGTCCATTAATTAATGTCACTGAGACCTTGTTTTCTGGCTCCCTCTTTTGAGAGGGAGATTTGTTTTGTTTGATTGCTCTTCATGCCGCATGTTCACATCTGCCCAGGCTTTTATGCTGTGCCCATCATTGTGAAACGTGAGATGACTGATAACTCTCTTCTAATTCACAGAAGAGCCACTGTCTCGGGCAGCAGCACATTTTGGCCTAAAAAGCAGTATTTGAGGCCTGACATGTAATCTATGGATTTGTCCAATCTAATTAGTGCCACTTGCATCAGTGTTTTTATGATATAGACATACATCCACTCAGAAAATCACCAAAGCTACAAAGTCTGCTGCCAGGCACTCGTGGTCACTTCTGGTTTGAAAATGATTTGAAAGATGCTCTAGAGGTAGAAGGCTCTGAAACACATCATCAGCCCCTTAAAAAATGTATTTTCCTATCACTCTGTTCATAGTCAAATACTCTTTTTCTTAGGTTAGACTCCAGTTTTCACTAATTTCATTGTACTTTCTAGTAATTGGGTAAAATTCTGCTTTTGTTGAAGTCGGTTATAAAACTTCCACAGTAAAAAAATACTGAATATATCTATTTTTAAGAAAATAGACTGTGAGTTAGGCTGAATTAATATACATTGAGTACCGTGCAGCAATGCCAGACAAATTGCCGTACTCAAGCTCGCTTGTTGACAGTTGCCTTCAGTATTTCTAACATGTGTGGCCCTCTTTAGTGCAAACACATTCCAGGAACAGTTGGCCATGTGCATTCACTGGGCATCTTAGACATGGTTCTGACACTCCTTCTCCAAGGAATTGTTCTGCGAGTCTCAAAAACATTCTAATAAACCAGAATATGTCTCCTTACATTTTTGCATCTAAAATTCCTATGAAACCCTTGAAAACTGGACATGCAATGAAGGATCATATATAGAAATGATCAGTCTGTGTTTGAATTTCTGGGCTGGAATCTCCTCCAGCAAACACCAGTGTAAATCACAAGCCTTTCACTGACACCCCTGAGGTTATATGAAAAGTAACTGCCCTAAAAAAGAAAGGGATTAGGGTGGCTAGATGTTTTCATTGGTAAAGGAATTGAAAAACGTTATTTACTTCAACCTGAACTCATCAGACTTCTGCCTGATCTGCCCCTGTCTTCATGGCAAGAGGGAAATACTCTGGGTTTGCATTGCTGCCGGTCTCAGGTTTACAGTGGAAGAGGAATAATAGTCATGATTCCTACAAGCAGCCAACTGTGCCGGTACAAGCCTTACCCACCACCACAGACCACTGTTCGTTCCCTTCTCAAACATCACAGCCCATTCCTGGGGATCCAATGGCTTCGGATCCCCTCCCAGACCAGGGATGTGCTGTGAGCTGTCCAGGATTTGTCCCCATTAGTGGAGTCTGTAGTGACATAAACTGGCCAAGCCTGGAAATGCAAAACCGACCCTGCTTTTCCGATAGGTTATAACTGGTCTGAATAAACACCCCGGCAGGAGGACTGGACAGCCCAGAGGGAGCCGTGATAACTTCATACTGGCTAAGGTTGCCTGTGAATTTAACCAGAAACAGCCCAGTCTCCTTGTGCCATCTATGTCGCATAAGCATTCGATACATTAGCATGGGATTTAATTTGAGCATTTAAAGCTGCCTGCACTAGCTTGTGATTGCGGGTCTCTTCACCCATCTTTTGTGCGTGTTCTTCCTTGCAAATGCGTATTTGCTGCAGCACATTTTCAAAGGGAATGGAGAAATAGAAAACTAAAAGCTACATGTATTAGTATTCCTGTTTAATTTAATATCAGCTTACAAGGTGGAAATTAAAATGATTTTTCTGTCACTGTTATCTCTCTTCACTTGGCAAAGATCGATTTCCTTCTTCTCCACTGCTTACTAATAAGACGTCTGAAAACTAAGATGGTTTTTATGTTTACTTCCTTGTTTAAATCAGCTTTCTCAACTAAGGACAGCTTTGGCAATATATTTGCTTTTTAACTTGTGATTTCTGTGTTGGCTCAGACTCTGCCAGTGACAGAACATCAAACACGGAGAGGCTATATATTTTTAATTACTCAGGGATGCCCTTGTGCATAAGCACATGCAAATTAAACAAGCAGAATTCAAAACCTGTTCAGAACAGATTGCACACGTTACACAATCAGTCACATTTTGGGCTCAGAAATGATGGTGCACTATTTTGCTGACAAGTACGGAGGTATCAGACATCGCTCAGTACAGCCTCATGCCATTGCTACTGCTGTGTCTGCCACTGCTAGGTTTGGTACCACTTTCTCGAGAGCTGACAAGCCAAGAAAGGCGGATGACAACGCACGGATGCTCCAGTGTGAGAATCAGCTGAACAACTAGTCTATGTGGAATTACACCTTCCTACAAAGGAAATACTAATGACCAGCGAGAGGATCGATAGAAATATGACGGTTTTGATGTCTGAAAGAATCTGACGTCAGCATCTAATCACCTGTCTCCAGAATCTAGCCCTCCTTTGCAATGGGGAGGAAAAACTACTGAGCAAAGATGTTGTTTGGAGTCTCAGCTGCATTTTATGAACTTGGTACAAGTACCCTGCTAGCACGACAGCTCCAGCCAAGATGTAATTATTTCAAAAGACAAAAAGAGTTCAGTGAAAATCTCTCAGTCACACCAAAAGGAAAAGAAAGGAAATGCGGCCATCTGCATATTGCAGATGAGGAACTAAAACACCAGAGACAAAGGCAGCACAGTGGGTGTCCCTAAGGAGCTGACCATTCGTCCTGCACAAGAGAGCTGAGCTATTTAAAAAAGTTGAGTAATGTGTCCTGTAACACATTCAGTTGGGATATTATCTCATACCCTTTAGACATTTCACTGTGTCAGAAGTCTCCTTATTTAACAGCCTAGCATTTCTCTTTCATATTTTCTTTCCATTGCCCCTTCTTAAATCCCCATGCTCAGCATTAATAAGACTTTTTCCTCTAGAGTGTTTATGCCTGCAATACCTATATAGCATTATCTTACCTTCTTCCTCTCAAACTTGATTATCCTTCGTTTATCCAGTTTATATGTATCAAAGTTTTAATCTTTCTTTCTCCCTCTTGATAAAGTTGCTCTTGTCCTTCTTGGGGGGGATGATGTCTCAGGGTTTCTTTCAGCCCTGTCTTGCAAGGTTCCGTGACTTTCTTCAGTGTTTCTGTATTTTTGATCCATTTGCACCCAGAACTGAAATCCAGTGAGCCCCTTCAGTGAAGATGCACCTAGCTCTGTCCACGCTAGAGACCCAAGGTGACAACTCCTCACATTGCACCAGAACTGGCTTATGCCGTATGAGTGGCCTGTGCCTCTCCCTGCTCTTGCTGGCCATCTGCACGGCTGACCTGCGGCAAGGGCGCCTGCATCTCTGGTTGCCTCCCAGCACAGGGCTGGTCCTAGGGCACCTCGTTCCTTGCCAGGAAGCCCGGTCCTGGCCTGCTGTGCCGGGCCGGCAGGCCGGTGTCTGGATAGACTTCAGGTGGTGAGCACCAAGGCTGGCGTGCGTGTGATGTGACACTTGTACGGGCACCTCTGGTGCTACAGAACTCTGGGGCGAGTTGAAGGCTGTGCCAGAGCTGCTGGTAGGGGGTGAGTACGCAAGCGATGGTCTTTCATCCCATTTCCATCTTCCTGTCCTATTTTTGTGCTGTCTGTCCTGTGGTGCCTTTGGTGCGTGTACCAAAGGCCACTGAGCCACGGGGGAGGTTCTTGGCAGGTTGTGACCCGCACCGACCTGCCAGAATAAAAAAAGCCTTTTACTTTTATCAGGGATGGGAAGGGGTGACCTTTCCGCTTAGGAAACAGGGACAAGCCTCGGCCGGCCTCCCCGCCGCCGGCCCCGGGTCCGATCGGTCTCCAGCGGGCCGTGCGGATGGCGGAGATGCCAAGCGCGGACGGAGGGGGTGGACGGGGAAAGGCAACCCCGCTCCTTCCCACCACCCTGCCGTTACAACCACAGCGCGCACCCGGGCGGCGGGGCTCCCCCGCGGCGCGGCGGTGGCGGGGGGCGGGCGGCAGCGCAGGAGGCGGCGGCGGCAGCGGCGGCGGAGGAGGAGGAGGAGGAGGAGGA
>VFFE01007612.1:286568-303163 GCA_008921705.1 Burhinus oedicnemus
CCCCCCCCCCCCCCCCCCGGCACACCGACACCCGCTCGGCGCCGGCCGCCCGTGCCCGCCGGGTCGCTGGTGGCGGCGGCGGCGGCGGGGGCGGCGGCGGCGGGGCCGCGGGATCCGTCCGCGCTCGCTGGCCCCGTGTAGTTCCCGAGTCGTCTTGTCCTCGGCGGCGGCCCGCGGGTGACATGCAGTCCCTCATCTCTCCGGTGACCAAGGCTATCCTGGTGGCTTTGTTCATCTTCGCCATCCTGCTGATCCTCTACGTGATTCTGTGGTACATCTGCCGCGATGTGGATTGCGACCATGGGATCTGAGCGGCGCCGCGGGGCCAGGGCTTAGGAGCCGGGATTCACCCCGCGGGGCCGGGAGCGGCAGCGGGAGCCCCGCCGGGCGGCAGCGGCCGCCACCGCGGCCGGAGCAGGGGAAGGGGAAGGAAAAAAAAAAAGGAAAAAAAAAAAAAAAAAAAAAAAAAAAGAGAGGGAAGAGCCGAGCCGAAAGAGCCCGGAGGACAACTGCAATCGAGAAACCAACCTGAGCTTGACCTTCAGAGACCAGGGTGACCCGGTGAGTCTCCGCTCTCCGCGGCGCGGGGGATGCGCGGGTGCGGCGGGGCTGCCTCCCTCCCTCCTTCCCTCCCTCCCTCCCGCCCCGCTCCGCTCCCCTCCGCTCCCCTCGCACGCACACACACACACTCACGCAGTCACACACACGGATGTGGCACACGCGCCCCACGCACACGGAGAACCCGGCAGATGTGCGTGCCTGAGTGCCGGCTGCGCGCAGGCATGCGTGTCCCCAGGGTCGTGCAGGACCCGTCCTGCTGGCCGGGGTGAATTGTGCCTGTCCCCCCTCCCCGTGTGTGTGTGTGTGTGTCCCCTCCCCGCTTTAAATGCATCGAGGGGACAGGGCGCAAAGGGCAGCGCGCCCGCGGGAGCGCCGGGGCCGCGGCCGGGGGCGGTGCGGGGAGGCGGCGGGCGGCCGCCGGGCTGCCTTTGCGGCCCCACATTGGTATGCAGGCGGTGGCGGCGCCGCCAGGCAGACCGAAAAGGTGAGCCCAGGCGATGGGGGAAAGGCAGCGCTTCATCAGTCCGGGGGCAAACCGGGGAAGTAAGGGAAAATGACGGGGAAGGTGTCGGGTGGGCACCGGCAGGCAGACTTCGGGGAGGGGATGCGGAGCGGGATGAGTTTCTCCTTCCCGGGGGCGGGTTGGTGGAAGGAGGTGAGGGAGATGACAGAAAAATGTGCATGGGAAGTTCTGCGTGGCAGCGGTCCTTGTCAGGTCTCACCGACGCTGCGTTTCCTACACGCTGCTCTCTGCAAAAGGGTTAACGCTCAAGGGTTAAACACATGCCCAAGCCTGGCAATGTCAGAAAATGTTGATAAAAAGTATGCAATTGATGAACATGTACGTGCCGAGCTCGCTGGGACACTCCAGGGACGTATCCTGCCCAGCCGTTTTCCCACCTGAAAGAATTTGATGTTGGCTATTTCTGCTCTTACCGTTTGGTTGTCTTGAATACTGCGTGCTGAAGGGGAGAGACAGCAACACATTGTGTCTGAAGTGAAAAAGACCTACCGAAAGAAAACTGGTCCCCAACACTCGGGCTCTCAATGTTTCTGTCCTTGACAGACAAGCTCTCAGCAAACTCCAGCTGCGTGCGTTGTCCCTGGCGGGGATGTATTCGGACTCCGCAGGGTGCGGGTGCGTGTACGAAGCGGGGAATAAGAGAAAAATCAAAACTCGGTTCTAAAGGCAGGAGGGATGGGACAGGGACGTAGCCAAGTGTAAAGTGTAATCGTGTGATTGAGGATGATTTGACATTGAGCGTTGGTGACCGAAAGCTCACCTTTGCAACAGTGGTCTGTGTTTGGAAGGAAACTGTTCGGAAGTCGATTCTCTTGCCATTTTGGGTTGTGCTTCTGTTCAGGTTGTATTTCGAAGGGCTTTTGACCTAACTAGTTGATCAAACATGACATTACCGTTAACGCGCCCTGCTAATGTGATTATAGCAGCAGTGACATCGATGTTTCCTTGCCCTGCAACTACAGTAGCGATGCATTTGTTTACTTCCCCCGTGCACACCCAGAAATGTCTGTTACTCAACAGCTCTGAACAGCGAGGGAAGAAGGGAGGAGGAGGGGGAAGCTCTTAAAGGCATTTAAAAATGGCCATAGCTCTGTTTTCCTGATGTGTTTAATTATGCAGAAATAAAATAACCTCCAAGTCCTCTTCTTTCTTTTTTTTTTTTTTCTTTTTTTTTGGCAGTTTCACCAGTCAGTAAACTTGTTTTTACCGAAGTGGCAAAAACCTCTTCACACTTTGACATGTCAGGTTGTGTCACATGTTCCCTTCCGAATTAACAGCAGTGCACACCGTCTGCCCCTCTCCCAGCTGGCAGGAGCTAGCGGGCGATATGGTTGCAGAAGCTTTGCCATGTAGTGTTAATTATTTCACAGTAAACCAGTATTTCAAACTGTTAGTTATAGAACTGGACGGAATGTGGCGAATTAAAATGCTTTTCATGAAATTTTAATTGTTGACGGATATGTGTGCGTGTGATTAAATGCCTGAAGTGTTGATATGACCAAACATATTTTATAGGACCCATCACAACTAATGTTAATCAGCTTAATATTTGCAGAAACTGTGAAATAGTCTATTCAGTTATTGTCTGACCATTAGTGTTTCCAGCTGGCTTGTTATTATGTTAAGCATATAGTTTCTAGGAGACAAGATGTAGAAAACACTTTTTTTCTAACAGCTTTTATTCTAAATAAGGTTAATATATATGTGTTTATGTATAAATATGTGTATATGCATTTGTATAAACACTAAGGGGTATCTTCCAGCCTAGCACAACTGAAAAATAAGTGCAACAATGATTATCAGTATCATATTTGATTTATAGTTGAAGTCACAGATTTGTTGGCTCTGGATCGCTACTCTGTGTGTTCATTATCGTGTATTAACAAACGCAAAATCCTAAAAATATGAAACTCGCCTATTCTTACTGCATATAAGAGAATGAAATCCTGGCCTTGCTGAGGACAGTGTGGAATTTTGCAGTTGGTTTTGATGAAGTCAGAAAAATATTGACAGATTTGCATGTGAATTTGAAACAGCAGGATGTTACTGAAGTTGAGGGGACTATTAAAACAGTCAATAACGGCAAATTGGTTACAGTGGAGTGCCTACAAACCTTGTTTTTATATTTATTTACTTGCTTGCTCAGAAGTTTGGTGACGATTTTATTTCTATTTAGTTTTATTAGGTGCTCCTGCCCCAATTTGACAGTTTTCACCGGCTTGCTCTCTCCTAATGTATTCTAGTGTTTCAGAGGTGGTATCTGAAATATCATCTGCGACTGAGACAAGGAGTACCATAGCACCAGGCAGATATAGAGCACCTGTAAGTATTTTTTGCCATAAGATGGATTGGAACGTCATGAGTAGCGTCTTTGTTCAAGGTAAAGGCAACTTGTCGTCATGTACCTACTTGAGCCAAGAGAAATATTTACCATATTGCAAAAATTGGTAATGTCATAGGCTGGAAGTGTGTTATTAGTCCAAAAGCAATTTAATAGGCTATTCAAGCATTGTGTAAAAGGATATTTCAACACTTTGCCTTTTTGTGTGAAAAAGAGTGTGAAGAAGATACCACTGCTTCATCAGCAGAAGCTTAATGAATTTTATGGATTAATTCCTACTGCAAGGCAGCATGCTATAGCATGGTCCCAGGAACCCTGTCACATCTGACTTAGACATGCCGTATGTTTCTGGATAAGTCATTCTTTACTTAATCCCTATTCAGGCAAATTCCTTGGAGGTTTATTAAATATTTTCTGGAAGTGGCACATAAGACTAACTGGGCAATGCCCCTCGCAGGTTTGCTTATTTTCTAGTTCCTTCCCCATAAAATGGATTAATAAGGGTCAGTGTCTTCATGGTATGCCCTCTGTGCATCTTACACCATTTCCCTAAAACAGGCTTAAAATGAGCACTGAAGATCATTCCAGCATAGGAGGGGCTCCGCAGAGATGAAAGGTTAACCAAGGTCCAAGGGTGGCCAGTGGTGCATCCTGGCGATGTCCCTGTGTCAGGCGAGTGCTCAGCTGTACTTTTTCCTCTCCAGGTGAGTGTAAAGTGGAGTAGCAGCCTTCAGGCTGCTGTCAGGCAGGACACGTACATCTGCCCTACGCGACTCCAGCCCCCTTTAGTGGAGGGCTCCATGTAGGAGCGACTTTTAACTGTCTGTTTTACACAAGAGGTCAGACACGATGATTTCGTAGCGGTTCCTCAGGGCCTTAAAATCTGCGACCCTTTGATTATTGGTAACGTGATGAGCACTTGGTATGATTTATATTTTATAAACAGCTTGGAGTTGGGAGTCTGGCGATTAATTACATGATTTATGCCATGATTGTAACACTTGGAAGCGGCAGGGCCCCTTAAATGACCAATTTTGGGGCAGTGTTAGGGAATACAGTGTCACTGTAACAAGTGTATCAAACCTGCAGCATAAGCAGGCCATATCCTTTCTTCTTTCTTTGCGAGAATAACGATCGTGCATTGGGAATGTTCATACAAACTCTGGTGGTGATGTAACGGAGTTACAAAGAGCAGGGGTGTTTGCCCTTCACCTAAAGAGCGGGCTCTGCGCGCGCATCGGGCACGTACGTACCATGAGACGCTCGCCTGGCGTCCTCCCTCCCTCCTGCGCGGCACCGCTTCAGGGCTGGGACTGGACATCAAAACGTACGGAGAAGTTCCACTGCCGTTTCTCAACAGAGGACTTTTCCCCCAGTTTTTCTTCGATGCGTGAGTGTTTTCTGCTTTTCTTCCTAAGCGGTAATCCTCTGAACGGTGACTATTTAGTGCATAACGCGGTTTGTAGACAAACTGCACGAATTGATTTTCCTGAAGTGGGCTGACAAAGTGATGAGTGTATTGGAAAGCAGCACACACTTGCTTATTTGTTGTTCTACATTAAGCTAGGTTTTTCAAGTGAATATCCTTTAAAATAGCCTTTTTTTTTATTTTAGCGTGCTTCTTTTAATATGCATAGCTAATACGGTTCATATAGTTGCACAGCAGCGTCTGCTCTTGTTAGAGGCACTCCGATAGCTTTCAGAATTTTACCCAAATGGGAAAATTTGAGCTTCAGCTTGGAGGGGCTCATAACGCTGGCTGCTGCTGAGAATTACATCCTTATTTTGAATGTTTTGATGTACTGCTTTGGAAGACTGAAGATTCTTACTGGCATTTGCACGAGTCACCATTAGATTAAATCATACGTAAAGGATACCAATAAGGTGACATTCAGAGTTTCTTTGTAGAACATATTATGAATGTGGATTATGGCTGAGAAAAAGATGTGGAAAAAAATTGATTGTGACTGATTAAGAAAGAGAAAGGAATGGGAAAAGAAAGAAGCAAGAATGTTGCATCAAGATGGAAGAAGAGAGACTCCAGAGTATTCAAGTTTTAAAAAGTGCAACTAATACAGAGTAAAATGCTAAGCTCGCAGGACAAAAATTGCCACTTTCCTTTACAGAAAGTGTACATACATATATATACACACATATGTATCTACAATCTATGTGATCAAATTAGAAATCTGCATCTCTAGAGTGAGCTGGGAATCTTTACATGAATGATTTTATTCCTTTATCCTTGAAACCTGGCTCTATTATTGCCCAATATGCATTTACTTTAAAACCAGGGAGTGTTGCAGGTGCTTTTGTGAGGACTTTGTGATCAAACATGAGTGATATTGTACACTGGAATTATAAATGAATCATTCTTACAAAGTCAGTGCTAACGCTGTGTGCACTTTGAAAAAAAGAAAGAATTCAGGTTTTATGGGCTAGAAGAAATACATTAATAACAAATACATTTTCTGTCTTGTTTTCTCCACTGACCTCAAAGAGACAAAGCCCTCCCGTACTAGGGAAAAAGCCTATTAGGTAATTAACCTATTATGACCAAGAAATATATGTGAGAAAAGAGCATCTCAGAGAGAAGATAGCAGAACTGTAGTATTTTGGCTAAAAACAGTAATAGCCACACTTTCTTACAAAAGTACAAATCTGTCATGTAATACATGTTTTGTACTTATGTCTTTAAGTGCAAATGAGGAAAGAAATCATCTGACGTTTTGAGTGCTAAAACTTTTGCACAGTGAAACCCGTTCCATGATTATGATGCTTTTTGGGTATTGTGGGGTTTTATACAAAGCCTGCCCGAGAGAATGCTTGGGTTTGCGTGGAACAGGGGAATGTAAGTACAAAGGGCTGGGGGAAAAAAAGAAGGCTTTTCTATGAATAGCCTCTTCCATATTTATTGCATATTGGGATAAACCTGGGCACATGAATAACATTTTATTTGCTATTCAGTATCCCTTTCAGTGGTGGGTTGCATGTGCTGTGAACTCTATTAAATGAATACCCAACAAACAGATCATGATACCTACAGCAAAAATTAAACAAGGTCTTCATTAAGTTGTGGTCTTCATGCAAAATATATATGACATAGTTAGCTAACTTGCAGGACATGTTTCTTGTATAGCTCCTCCAATTAATGTACATGCTATCATCACCACCTGTGTATATATAGATGGGCTTAAAATGAAGTTTAGAATGAATCTCCATTCTAATGACTTGTTTTTATTTTCTACTGTAATACTATTCTGACACCCTTAATGGGGACTATAACTAAGCGGGAGTTTAATGAAGTCTTGGTATCCGTGAAGATAAAAGGAAGACACTGTGAGCGCACAGAAAGACACTCATCAGTATATGTTTCTAGTGACTGATAAAGCATAATTGAACTGTAATGTGAGTTAAGAGCTAAGGAATATGCATTTATTCATTGATGCAATGAAGCAGAGAGAGGGAACATTACTGCACCTATTGACCTCTGCCCTCGGGCCACTGCAGCCTGAGTATTCACCTCAATTTGAGGATTCTGGCTCAAAAGAATGTAGAATTTGGAGGAGTCTGAGCACTGCCAATCTGTGAAGTGAGAGGAAGTAAAACCTTCATAATGCCTCTTTACAAGGACTTATCTGAGTATTTCCTGTAAATTCCTATGAGTTCTGTTAACCCCTGCTAGGGAACAAACGTGTGACCTCAGGAAGCAAGTACCAATAATGACGATAACAATTAATGATACCAAGATCCGAATAGAAGTTTTCTTCCAAGGCTCTTAGGGTACTGCGTGGAGCATTCTAGATCTGCCATCCACATTTTGCGTATGGAGAAGGAAAGCTATGGGGGATCCAGTGACTTTTTAAAGCCACCTTGCAGTTCCGTGACAACATATAGGGTAGTCTCCAACACTTGCTTTTCTTCTGTCTCTTAACCTGTAGAAGGTGACAAAGTGCACTCTTCTCATGTTTGCAGGTGATGCCAAATCAGGGGCACCAGCCAATAGACCCAAGGGCAGAGCTGCCATTAGGGAGACCTAGGCAGTCTGGAAGAATGGGCCAACATGAACCTCATGAAACTTGGCAAAGCAATATGTCAGGTCCTGCACCATGGTGGGAAGAGCCTCTGCAACACCACCAGCTGGGGATGGATGAGCTGGGGAGCAGGTCTGTGGAAGAAGCCCTGGGGTGGTGGTGGGCAGTGAGCTGAACGTGAGTCAGCAGTATGCCTTAGAGGCAAAGGCAACTGACAGCCTCCAGGGCTATTTGAACAGAAACATAGCCCATAGATTGAGAGAAGGGATTATTCCCTTCTGTACAGCACTTGTTAGACCACATCTAGATACTATATTCGGTTTTGGTCCTCCCAGGACAGGCCAGACATGGACAAACTGGAGGGGGCTCACCAGAGCGGGCAGTAGGGACTGGAGCTTTTGCCCTGTGAGGAGTGGCTAGGGAAGCTGGGCTGGGTCAGCCTAGAGAAGGGATGGCTGCTACCTAATGGTATCACTGCCTGCAGTGCCTGGAAGAGGTCACCAAAGAGATGAAGCTCAGCTCTTAACAGTGGTGCATTGGGAGAGGATAAGAGACAATGGTCATAAATGGAAGCAAGAGACGTTTGGACTGGATGTAAAGAAAACGTTTTTCCCTGTGAGTACCAATGAGACAGGTTTGCCCAGAGAAGTTGTGCAGTCTCCATCCTTGGATGTTTTCAAGACCCCTTGAGCAACATGGTCTGACCTCAAAGCTGGCCCTGCTTTGAGCAGTAGAGTGGACTACAGACCTGCTGAGGTCCCTTCCAACTTGAATTATCCTAGGATTGTACAATCCTATGAACCATGTATTCTTGAGAGTCTTCTACTGGAACAAGCATTGGCTTGCTTGTTGTAATGCACTCTCCACCTTAACTCTTAATGTGTGCTAGCCAGGTAAATCAAAAAGGTGGAGGCGCAGAACTGGGACTGGGCCAGAGTGGGGATCTGTTCTCAGTAGCCCTGGCCATCCTTATGGTTTACACCTGCAGCTCCTGCACGACACTTCTGGGTATGGCGCGTTCTGGAGCTGAAGTGGTGCACGGCAGTGCATCACTAGCGCAGAATAACCGCTGTGCTGATACGTGCGTGGAGAATGAAGCCATCACAGATAATAGTAGCCTGAAGGTTGAAGACAAAAATCACAATGTACTTATAGACTGTTTAATTCTTACACCTCTGTGGGGACTCCAGCACATTTCTAGGAACTGGAAATTAATTCAGTTACATCGCTCTGACTATAATATAATCATGCTGGGCATACTCTTGTGCAGTATAATATTTTCCATAATCTTGTCCAATTTTTATCTTACTTTGTGTTTGTCTTCAGCTATACAAAGCCTGTAACATTAACTGTAATGTCCACACAGGTAGTTGGTACAGTAGGATTTTCAGGTACTGCCTGGCTTGAATGTGAACTGCTTTGAAGAGAAAAACAATCCCATGGGAACTGCACACTTCAGCATCAAACCTGTCATCTCATGCCTAGGCCACTCACAGTTTATATTTAGGTGGAGAACAGAATACTAACTGGAGAAAAAGGCACTTAATGCAAAAGGCCATTGCCCTTTTTTTGCCCCAGGCAGAAAAAGCCTTCTCCTCAGCGCTCGGAGTTGTGCCGCGACACCTTCCTGCCACACCGGATGATGGGCAGGCACTGGTGAGAGCAGGGAGGTTCCATAAGGTGCTAGTGGACCTGCTTTCTTCTGACATTACAGTGTACACCCAAGTTTATTCCAAAATTACAAGACTAGGCAATCGGGAGTAATTATTTTCAGTGCAAATCCAAAATAAGCGAGAGCTGCAGTGTATCTGTTGTCAGGGGTTCAAACTCTGATTCCCTTATGTTCGTACGCAGACTCACTGCCACCCCCCTTATTAAACTCATGGAAAGCCACATTTGTATACCTCAGTTGATTTTTTTACTTGAAGATGTGTCAAATCATGATGAAAAACATTTTGAGCCTAGAAAAAAAACCTCAGACGGTTGCATATTTGAATGCATAAACTGCTGTTTTGGAGATTTCTGAAGTGACTTTAATTTTTTGTCTCATGTGGGCTTACAAGCCTGGAGAGATTTTAAATTAAAGGTGGAAGAGAAGAGAAAACTTGCTTTTTAGGTGAGTTTATGAAAGCTGTCTTAGTTCTAAAACTAAATAATGTATGAAGCAGCAAGATCCTGTATTGTGTATTAAATTCACATGACAATTCCCTTTTTAAAATTTTACAGAGTACTCAGGTGAATGCAGTGGATACAGATGGTATTATCTGATGTGTTTATTCAAGAACTTCTATGAACTTGGGAATTACGTGTTTGACTATTCCTGTCCCAGGAACAAGACATTGAGACCAGATTCCCTTAACTTGAGTCCATGTGATGGAGGTGCTGTGGATTCCAAGGATAAACGTGTGGGAGTATTACAAACTAGTATTACCGTTTTCATCAGCCAAAGGTTTCTTCTCTTAATTCTGGTTTTACTAATAAGGTCAGCTGGAAGGTAGAGCACAACAGAGGAGGTGGGAGCAGGCTTGGAAGACACTGCAGCCGCTATTGTGAGTCATTTTCTTCTAATCACGTAGGCAAAGTCCTATGGGCGTGTGGGATGATACATAAAGGGAGGCAAAATTTTGCTTGCTGTGGAGGAGCTGTTCATTTGTTACAAACATTCAGCTGACTTCGGTGGAGCGGTGCCAATTTCTGTTAGCAAAGGCTTTGGTTCTGGGAATACATATATGCATTAATAAATGGTTGAAGTCCTTCTTCAGGCTGCAGACAGTAGCAGCCAAGTGAGTGATGTCGCTAGGATGACATCCAGCCACCTTTGTCACTCTTCAGCCCATGTAGCCAAGCATGCTTTTTTTTAAACTGATTTGGCGACGATTGATGTGACACGCAGACCTTAAACCTAATGATTTTTATTAATAACGTGCCATGTGTGTTCTATATAAAATGTTGCTAAATAAAAGGCTGACTCCTACCTCATGAGAAAAACATGTTCATGGTATGTGGTTGAAAAATATAGCTATGTAATGCGTGCCTTTGGTTCAGTAGATTTCATGAAAGAAAGGTAAGCATGAGTGAAAGAATCAGCACTCCAAAGATCTTCTGTAGATACCAAAAAGGAGTCATTCCTGGATAAGCTTGTGGGTATGCTACTGCTATTTTTATGAATGTCAGCTAGGCAAACTAAACTTACTATACACAGTTTGGTCCTCTAGACGATTAGAGAAATCAAGTGGTGCTTGTGATCACTGTAAAAATAACTAAAAGCCTCTTGAGATTCAGCAAGGAGAGGGCTAACTGAAAGGCAGCATCTGGGTGGGGTGTACTGGCGGTAGCTGTGCTTCAGGGGGGTGAGAAAAGTTTTGCAGGACACCTCACTAATAGCTGGAACAAGAAATCAGCGTATGGTATAGATGGATGGATGGATGGATGGATGAATGGATGGATGGATGGCAGGCAAATCCTTTGGGAACTTGCAAACCCTGGGTAGGTCTGGGAATGCCAGGCCTTGTGATGCATTTTTCACATGGAGACACTTTGAAGACAGAGGATTCTACCCTGACAGGGGCTTTCCAGTGTCTGGTGAGGAGAGGGGGTGCAGAGCCAGATTGTGACTTCATGACACGCTGCACTGTGACAGTCACCCTTTGGTGCAGGCTTGAAAACAAGCTCAAATGCACAATACTAAATTTATTGTGATGTGCCTTAACAACCCCATGTTGTGACCCAGTGTGGGCATGTATCAATGTGTTTAATGAATGTTTTATTAAATACTGTCTTCAGCCGTGTAGTAAGGTGTATTTCCTAATTTGCCATTTTGAAGATAGCTGTTGCCTGACTTAAGCCTGTGAATAACCTGTCTCTTACACTCCTGTGATGCCTGCACTGGTACTATAACATCATTTCTCTTTGAGGTACAGTTTTACGAGTAGGACAGATGCTTGAACTGTGAAATCCATTTATTTTTCTCTTACTATTTCAGTTATATAAATGTTGCAAGAGTGTAGATGTTGCTCTCATAATCAGCTGGATGTTGTGTACCGCTTGATTTCGGTTCTGACACAGTATCTTCACGCTTATTTATCCTGATGTACAGCCCAGCTGCCACCTGCCAGCCTCATCCTCCTCCCACCAGAGCTATTCTGCTGGAAACCTGTGCTGGATTTCCCTTTCAACCCTTAGGCAACGGTTTTTGTGTTCTGATAGGGGACAGGCTAAAAAATGCCAAATTATCATCACCTTTGAGCATAATGAGAGAATAAGCTCTTTCAATGCAAAAAGCGATTACATTTTTCCATCTCTTGCTGTAACAGTAGCAGATGGCATTTGTGGCCCAGAATACGCTGTCCTTTGAATAATGATCCTTGCTGAGGAAAGCTTGATTTTGTTTTCCCATGTATAAAAAGTTGATTTTTTTAAATTTAAAAGCACAAGCAAATCTTACTCTTTACCTGCATTCTGCTGGTTTTTTTACCAGTCATAATGGTTCAGTTTTTTAAAACATTCTCTGTGATATCTATTACATTATTGCTTGCACCAAAAGGATTTGTTACTCTGAGTTTAAAGGGGTGTTATGCATACGCACATGTGTACATACCCATGCGCACACATTTATTACCAATGAGCATGTAATGATGCTTGGAATAAAAACAGCCACTTCTCATTTGTCTGTTTCCACCAAACGGACCTTGATTTCCTTGTTTTGCTTAGTTTTGGGTCACAGTTTATTACATGGACTGGGTCAGTGCCCCAGAAGTGAAGGGTGAGACTGCTTGGTTTGCAAAAGCAGCTCCTGGAATTCCTGACAATCTGAAGTTTATATGGCTTTCTGTTACATTTCTGCCAACTTTTTGCGCAGACAGGAGTGAGACTGGAAATTAACTCCGTCACAAGTTAAAGGTGCTTCTGAGGTAACTTACTGGATGGACTTTATCGCTGGTCAGGATGGTGGCCCGTCCATGCCTGTCTCCTTTCCTATGCAGCACCTTTGGATAGGGGATTCTCTGTTCCAAGAGCATCCTCAGCTTTGGCGCGTGGCTGGGGAATGTCCTTCGGAGGGTGCTGAAGCGCGGTGGGGATCCTGTGGTCTTGTAACTGACAGTGCTCAGATTTGGAAAGTCTCTTGATTATCACCTGACCTGGACATGCTCAGCTCTTACTTTTTTTGGATACTGATTTGTATATATATATCTTTATATACATTTTACAATTTAATATAAAATGTAAATGGTGAAATCCTTATATATAGTTTTATGTTAAAAATCAGTCTAAATACATATCTATACAGAAACATAAATCAGGAAATGAGGAACTATTTAAGGAAAGGAGAAAGGAAGAGTTAATTCATTTTAGATTGCTTATTAGGTACATCACTGAAATACTACATGGCTTTATTATTTAGTTAAGGAAAAAATGAGTAAATAAAAGTAAAGAATAAACAGTATTTCTTCAATTAAGAAAGCTGCTGTTCTCTGTATTGGAGAGTTAACCAAAACATAAAAGTATTTCTATAAACATCCCATGAAAAATAGTAGCATCTATGGGTTTAGCACTATTGCAAGGTTTTTCTATTTATATTTCAGGATGGTTTGTGCCTTCTTACACAGAGCAAGACCTGCTGGAAAAAGCCTAGTCAATTTGTAGAGAAAATTATTGATTTTCCTGTAAGTTTAAGTGCACTGGCGTGGAAACGATGGTCTTACTCTTCTAAAGCATTTTTCAAATGTAAACAGTGGTGGGCTTTGACCAGCCTGCATTTGTGTTTGCTCAGGACCCGGCACCCTGGAGGCAGAGTACTGTAGTAGCAGGAATAATATCAATTTAAAAATAGAACAAAAACTGTAATGACAGGAATAATATCTAGCCTCTCTACTGGAAATATAAAAACTATGTAGCACCATGATGTCCAGACACTTTACGGAAAAGACGGGTGTTAGCCTCCCTGCTTTAAAGGAGAGGAAACCGAAGCGAAGGAGGGTGGGGGGACTTCCCTGAACTCCGTGGAAGAGCCAGGCTTATAAACCAACTCCGCGCACCCAAGTCCAGTGAGCTACCCTTGAAACTGCTCTGGAGTAAGACAATGATGTTGGTGATTACTGTGTTTTGATCTGAGAACATAGTGGTAACGGGTTACATATCACTACACTATCATTTTATGTAATTTTCCAAACATTTATAAATAATTCAAACTTCAGGTTGGATGTGGCACATCAAAGGGATCTTGTCACATCCCCTTGTCTTTTTACATCAAAGGAGCATCAGAGACAGCGCTGACATGTTATAGCCATTAAATAAAATGCAGCATTTTGAAGTGAATGGCATTTGAGTACCAGACTTTGGCTTATAATGGGAAAGTAAGAGCTTTACTAATAAATCTGATGAGAGCACTGCCATCCCGAGGACAGTCAGAGGAGTGTATTGACACTGGAAGCCTTTGTCATTTTAAAGAAAGACTAAAGGGTGTTGTTGACAAGATGAAAGAAGGTTGTTGGGTAGAGAGGCCAGGGTTCTTCGCTGTGACCATTCCTCTTAAATAACATGTCATTATTTTTAATGACGTATTATCTGTGTCAGGTTATGCAGAAGTGGGAACAACTGCTTTCAGCAAAAGGAAACAGCATCCCAGGCTCAAATAGAAAACCAGAGCAAACCCAAACTTCAGATTTGATGTTATTAAAATGTAAAACTAGAGATGTTTGAAGATACCTTTGGCCTTCAAGCTCCTTTCTAAAATATGGGAACAACAGATGGTGCTGCTGAAAGTTTAAAGTTGCATGAATGAACACGTTTAGAGATGGACGGGGTGCAGACAAAATCTAGAAACACTTGGGAAGGATTCAGAAGGCAGAACTGGCCAACAAATTAAGAAATCACCCAGCATAAGCAATGGCTGGCCATGGCACATTGGCAAAAACCAACACAGTTTGTTATTAGTGACACAGGAAAGGAAAGGAAACAAACTTCATTCTGTGTGAGGACACCTAAACTACTCTTGGCCTTTTTAAACTTGGAGAGTTGTGGTATAGGCAGGAACGCCACCTTCCCTGGACTGCCTGTGAAGGAGGTGATGCAAATGAAAGCAACATGGAGAACTCTGTTAGTGAGTGAAAATACAATTCCTCCTGTGACAGGAGATTTGGAAGATAACATACGCAATTTAAGTAGGTTTCAAGGCTTGCTAGGAGAGAAATGCCATTTTCAATGAAAGCTTAAGAGATGTTCTATTTAAACTGTCTGGATATTTTTAATGCAACATGATTGCTTTTTTAGGTATTGTAATAATTTTTGCAGCAAAGAAATGTACATAAAAGATCTGCAGGGATCATTAGTTTAATCTATTGAAATGTACAGTGCTCCACTGCCCTCTTTTGCCTTGTACCTGGAAGAGCAGCAGCCACAGTAACGTGCCATCACAGCAGTGGGCACCTTTCTCTTCCTAGGCATGTGCCTTTTGAAATGGCTTGCAGACCAGTAACACATCACGAGTGATCCTTTGGGAATCTTGTCTTTCTTGCTAGAAGAGGAAAAATGCTGCAAATACGACCCCTTCTTTTACATGCCTAAGGACCAAATATTCATCCTTCACTCCTGCAGATTTTCCACTGAATTCTTAAGTTAGAATTAGAATTTGATCCCAGGTGGATTTGTTCAGAAGGTATTGCTACACAAAACAGCTAGTAGGAATCCTGAAGAAAAGAAATTAAAAACTACATCAGGGCTTGCCCTCCGCATGGATTCTGCTGGGAACCAGTACTGTAAGCTATTTTGCAAAGGAGACAATCACCTTAATTGTTTATTATCTGTCTGTCTTGCTTATCAGAAAAAATGTGTTTAGAAAATTCTTTGCTAGCCCTTCAAAATCTTCCTGTTTGCTCACAGGGCACACTTGAATAATTATGTTTATAGTTATCTTTCTGTTTTTCACGGCTGGCAATACCCTCCAGCAGCTTGAAAATTATTTTGGTTTTCCTAGCATTTTGACACTGAAATTTATGTAGAAATAGAATAGCCTTGGGTTTATGTTGGTGTATTATTGTCTCACCAGTTTTTTTTTTTTTTTGCACAAGCATCACTGACAGTGAAAACACAGCTCTTGGAACAGTTTTTATCTGTTCGGGTTCCTGCAAAGGCACTAAAGGATAATACTGCATCATGAACAAATGAATCCATCCTAAAGCAGAGTTACCTCCTGGGTAAACTTGGCTGTCTGCATTTTTACAGCTAGCACTTTCAGGTTTCGTTTTTGTATTTTAAGGGGAAATGAGCCTTTTATGCATTAATTATTTGTACAAAAATATAGGTGGAATCATACAGAAACATATGACAGAAAATGTTTATGCTTATGTGTTACATGTATCATATTACACCATTTTATTGGAAATTACTAGGCTCTGAATGACAAGATCTAGGCTTACAACAGCTAGCCAAGGTTCACTTTTAATGTGAAGAGGTAATAATCTGAGGAGGTTTAACTTTTATTTCTGTTGTTGTCAATGACAACTCATTTGTTGCCATTGAAAATATCCACTGAAATATTTTCAACAGACCTTTTCACAAGCTAGTGACTTTGAGAAGTTGGTACAGTAGTGTACCCATTACTATATTAAAGTGTGGGAGCAAGGGAGTTGCATGGAAGAAACTGAGAAGACAGTTGTGGAGGCAAAAGAGCATTGCACATCTTGAGAGAGCTGTTTTGAGAAGGTGATGAAGCCAGGGAGTTTCAGGGTGGACCATAAGAGCATACAGGAGCGCTAGGACATCAGGACCTTATACTGCTCAGCCCCTTTCTGTCCCTGCTCAGATCTACATTTGGCCCAGCTCCAGTGACTTTTCAGCATATATCTTAAGGTACCTACCTTCCTCCAGCAGACCCTAAGGAGACTGAAGCAGCAGCCCAGCTGAAACTGTGGCACTGGATATGAACAGGCACCAGCTGTAACACAACAGCCTGACAGATGTGTGAAAGTTATCTCACACTTGGCAGCTTTATGATACCAAACGTGTTGAGGTAAAAAACATCACGGAATTCACAGCAAATAATCTATGATATGTTTTCCCTTCCTGTGCTTTGCCTTGCCTTCCCCTCCCCTCCCCTTCCCTCCCCTTCCCTTCCTTCCTCTTCCCTTCCCCTTCCCCT
>VFFE01007612.1:303183-322874 GCA_008921705.1 Burhinus oedicnemus
CAAGCTAATTGGCAAGAAAGTAAAAATACAATGAGCAAGTCATCTGCCTCAAAAGGTACAAAGAACAGTGAGGGAGATGAGGTTTTTCAGACTGTTTCCTCTTCGAAGGACTACGTTTAGCAACTGAAAAACCATGGCGAGTGTCCGTGCAGGGCAGTGGAACAAGCACTGAGTTGCGTAGTAGGTGGTCTGAGCAGAGCGAGTTGAAGGCTGTCGGGAGGTGACTGAGCCTGCGACAGATTCTTCCTTCGTGCCTCTTTATTTCTGAAATGAAAATACAGAGGAAGGATAATTATGCTTTAACATGGGATAGACTAAGCAAGTCAACAGCCGAGTTGTTTCTGCTCTTCATACGGTTCTTTAACATATGGGGTAGCTGACCTTTCTGACCATTTTGTCCAGTGAAATAAAGATTTGCTTGTTACTGGTTTTATGTGACTGGTAGGACTTGTGATTTCTGATTCTAGCAACTAAGGATTCAGTAATGCTAGAAGTACTATTTCTGTTTTATTTAATAATCTTCAGGAAAAAGAATTTACAAATTGGTGTTTTTCTGAAAAGGGAAGAAATAAAAAAAGGGTATTTTATTAAATTAATTGGAGAGAAACTTCTGTAAACGCTTGCAATATGAACATAATGGAGGATAAACCAGAACAAAATAAATGTACCCTGTGGTAAAAGACTTAAGTGCTAAGAGATGTATGTTTTCAAAGAATCTTATAAGTAGAAATAAATCTTTATAATCATATGGTTTTATCATCCATTTGTTTATTTCACAAATTGTAATATCATTTTTTTCCCCAACATTAATTAAAAATACATTTTTTTCCTTCCTCTCCCTTCGCCCTAGAGGAACACCAATGAATGCCAAGTTTTATTCTGAGATGCATAAAAGTTCCATTGACTTTAGTGAAAGCTTAGTATCTACCCTGTGATGAGACAATTTGGTCCTAAGAGGTGTCCAGTTAAAGAAGTGTCCAAAGAAAGATTCACTTCATAAAGGAGCTTTCATGAGAGTTACCAGTGAACTGAAACGATTTTTTTTCACCCAGTCAGTACTTTGTTATTTCTGAAGCCCAGTGGTTTCACTGAAAGTGTAACATTCATTAAAAAGCAACATGCTAATCAGAGTACTCGTTTAACGTGAGGTTTTCCTTTTTTATCACAGTGCTAGCTGACATTTTACCTGACATTTTAGAAGACGGCTAGAAATTTTTCAGTTTGGATCTTTTGTCATGCGGAATGCATGTGAGTGCTCCATGGTTTTCACCAAAAAAAAATGAGGTGGCCTGTTGCTGCCCCTGTGATGAGGGAGACCCCGGGGCTCTGTGGAGCGTTACTGAAGTCACTAGATCTGTGTGAAAACTCTGGCTCCATCTTTTCAATTTTCTTTGGATCGTCTGCAAGCTTCTGGAAGCTGTGATAACCCAATTGTAGCTTCAGAGCAGTGTGAGCAACCTCGGCGTGTGTGGATCCCATCAAAGAACTAGCAAAAAGAAGAAACCCAAACAAATAAAAATGAGACAGCGATATAAAATTATAATTAAAATGGCTTGAATGACTAGCCTTTCTGTTGGTGAAAACACATGGATAATTTAAAAGGGAAATTGCTGTAAGTACCGTGACAGTGATGACAACTGTCATGATTGCGTTTGATTAGATTCTGTTGTTCTTAAACCCCTTAACTTTGACTTTCTAATTACATCTGATTACATTAGCCACCCCATACTTTTTGGAAAAGCGTTTGTCTAATGGTCGGGATTGTAGAAAAAAAGAAGCATCTGTACTGAAAGGTTCACAGACTAGGTAACAGATTTTTAAAAAAATCCCCAAATGCTAATTTTTAAGAATGATACTGTTTTTGAGGCGAAACATGCTATTTTGAGCCAGGTGCCTCCTAAAATGCGCTAAAATAAGTCGGGCTCGCGCAAGCCTGACATTCAAGATGGTTTGAGGTGGCCTCTCCTGCCCAGCCAGGGCCGGTGGAGAGAGGCAGGAGCCGGGGGAGCCTCCAGAGGGAGATGCTGCCCCGCAAACTCGCTGCCTGGGTGGAGGGAAGCCCGGCTCCCAGGAGCTTCCCCCGGGCTTCACCGGGCTCCTGGGGTTCAGGTGCAAGCCAGGCTTTAACTCCCGGCCCTGAGCGCTTGGCTCTGGCACTCCCGCTTTACCAGAGTACATCGCTGGTGAATGTTACCCCCTGTGCTTGCGTTCTCGCTGCTCCGAGCGCAAGGACGTTGGCAATTTAGTGAGGCGCTCGGCGTTGAAAAGGTTTCTGCGCTGTATTCAAGTGCTTACTTCTTTGAAAACCCATCTTTAGTTGGCACTTCTTTGAAGTAGCTGAGGGTCTAGATGGGACTTCAAGGGTAATGCCTGCGTAGAACAAGAGCAGGAGATGCCCCAGCAGCAGTGGTGGCCCGCTGAGGAGCACCTTCTGTTTTTCAGGACTGTGTGGTTGGGAACTTTTGCAATAGGTCATATACCTGTTACTCTTCAGCGCTTGCTCAGGCACAGGCTGTGTGCTGAAGTTCGGCTGGAAATCCAGAATATCGCTTCCTACTCGGCAGTTTGGCAACACGCTGAAAATCCCACCATCGGCAATCGGCTTTTCAGTGTGAGCGTGTCCCTGCTAACTACACTGGCGCAGATCAGCTTGTTAAGCGATGCAGACTGACATTTGCTCCTGGAGAGAGCTGCCTTTATTTGGGAAAGTTATCAGATATTAGAATGATTCATCTGCTACTTCAGGCTAGCCGTTCAGTTTTCCCTCAAGTCAAATCAGACAGTTGCTGTTGGCATGAAAAACAGGGAAGGCAGGCAGAGTAAGAGAAAGGACACCTTATAATTAAAATCAGGCTTGATCTTATACCTTACTTCATTATACTACTGAAGAAAATGGCAGGGTTTACTTCCAAATATTTAGACACTCCAAGCAATATTCAGCCGTAGCAACGCAGCTTTAGACTAAGCAAGAGCTTGTATTACAGTAGGAAGATTAGCTAAGTATTTTTAAATGCTCTTAATCTTCAATGGCAACATAATCTTTGAAGAAAATTCAGTGTGGACCTCAAAAAAATGGACATCGGCATAGTCATGAAGTGGCAGCTGACCTGCAAGTGTGGTGTTGCCTAGCAATCCCTCACCGTCAGGCAAATTGGGAAAGTGGGTTAGAGTGATTTACACCAGGGAAGAAATAAATGCTAATTTTCTCCAGAAGATTCTGGTTTCTGTGGTTATTAGGAAGCATATTAGCTCATAACCCCCTCTTCTTCCTTTTTTCATTTTCTTTTTTAACAAGTTGAAAAGCATTTTGGAACAGATCATCAGTTCAAAGAAAAGTCTGTGAGGACGCAAGTGCATTTCCTTCCAGAACACTAATTTAACAAACAGTTGATATAACCGATAAGTTTGGAGGGAAAGAATAATAAATAATACAAAGACAATGTTATTTTAATGCTTCCATGGAAGTTTTTGTGGCCACTCTGATTTCTGGATCAGTTGCCAGAGTCCTGACCCTGCCACGGAGTCTCTGCAGGTGGGATGCTCAACCTGCCTGGAGTCCAGCTGCTGTCAGAGGCTGTGCCAGCCCACCTGAGCTCAACCACGGGACCCAGACCTGAATTAACTCTCCCTGGGTTGAGACGGATGATACAGGAAAAGCTCACACGCTCGCTGGCTCGGGTCATTGGGGAGCTCTTGTGCCAACGCATCGCGATGGAAAGGAAGTATTCTGAATTTGGAAACTTGGTGGCAGAGGTTGAGAGTTGGATGGAGATAAGCTTTTTTCTCCCTCCTCCTGTTTTGATGTATGGTCCGCTTTTCACGCCTCCATAACAGCAGATAAGGAAGGGGGAGGCATTTTGCTTCACCCTGGTTGCCTTATCCAGACAGATCTCTTACTGGATGTGAGCAGTAACGTGAAAGCTTTGTGTATCAGACTTTCTGGTTATGCTGTAGAAGATGCAAGATGCAATGGTGCCTTCTGGTGGACTGTCCAGCTGACAGGACATCTTTCCACTGTACGTGATAGAGGTGCTCTCTCTTGCTTTTCCTGGAGATTTTTCCTGTCTCTTACCACAAGAAGCATAGCCATGGTTCCATCTCCTCCCTGACCCTTCAGAACACTGATAGCCAGGCAATTACTGTGCTTCCAGTGTGGGGGCTACAGGTGTGCCAAGCCTTTTTGTGTAAAATGCATAAATTTCCTGTACTCCCTCCCACTTAGGTCTGCACAAAGTGCAAAACCGGACCAAGTTCTTGCTCCCAAAAGTTTCTGTATGGAATTGATGTTGCACCCTAGTAAGTTGAGCTTGTAGCACCCCAGAAATACATCCACCCAACTGAGAGGTGCAGCATGTTTGCTATGTGCGACACATGAGCTGCTCTATGGAAAGATCTTGAGAACTGAAGCATAGTATAGGTTAGAGTAGCAGAACTGTAATATGTATATGGTGTGGTGGATTTCCATGGAAGGTATTGCCAAATTTAGCAGCTGCCCTTAGAAAATAAGCACAGTAGCTTTTCATTTGCTGGTTATTTTAGCACATGGTCAAAGAGTGAAAAGAATTTAATACCTCTATCGCTTAATCTGGAACTCTGACATTTCTATAGCCGATGACAAATGATTTTCCAGGCACATTTCTGAGTTTATTTAAACTGAGAGGTAGCTGTTCTTTTTTGAAATGTCAGAATGCTTGTCTGAGGAATACAGATACTCCTCTCCTTTAAGTGGCATTAAGTATGTGAGAGCAGGATGCACAGGGTCAAATACAGACCCCTTTGTGCAATAAACAACTCCCAAGTCATAAATCATCTCTTTATATAAGTAAGTATCCAGAAAGTTTTCAGCACGTTTTTGTCTCGACCTTTTAACACAGGCAACAGTGCTTCTGCTTGGTAGGCAACTGATTTTTGCTCATCTCTTGAGAGGTTAAAATGAAATAGCAGTGGTTTTTTTACCACTGCTTCAGAGGACTGCAGAAAGAAAAGATATTTAATCAGAATGCATAGCTTCAGGAAATTACCAATTGCTATTATGAAAATAACTGAAAATATTTCAGAATCCCCCACCGTTACAAATGGGCCTGCTTGCCAGCGTGCCATTTTAATGGTAATTTCAAGACGAGACAAAGCCTGACAACATGTATCATGACAGGGAAATCAGAGCTGCATCCAGAGAGAGCAATTTCAGGCAGGAAGCAGTGGGAGACTTTCACAGTTCCTTTCAGATAAGAAACGTAAGCAACGTACAAATGTGGAAAATAAATTAAAATGCAACGTAAAAACTTCTCTCCTAAGTAAGGTAGTGAAGAAAATCCCCCACAAAATGTACCTAAAACTTGCTGTGGACGTGTGTTTTCCCACTGTCATCACTGCAGCTTCCTGTGACTTTGACAATAAAAACCAGAACCAAACACTATGAATGATTTAGTAACACTGAGTGAAGTGACTGTGCATGTTTTATAAATATTTGCCTTTTGTCTTTATTAAGACAGATTTTGCTAAGCTGCCAAAATCATTGATTTCAGGGGGGAGGGCAGGCTTCTGTTTGACCCCCAAGTAACAGGGAGAGAATGAACTTCCTCACATATAAGTAATAATAAAACATTTTAATCCAAAGTTCCTACAAAGTCTGATCATATTCCCATCTTCATACAGACTTTGCTTTTGCAGGGTACTGTGCAGGCTTCACATTCTCAGATGAACTGTGCAAAACCGCATCTGTGTATCTGCCTACCAGCAAATGCTCCCTGAAGAACGGTGAAGACCCTGACGGTGTTTGCACGGGCATCCCGTTAGCTTGCACGCCTCGTCTGTGCTCTCAGAGCCAAATTCATGACCATAATCTGCTTCCTCCCACTCTTGGCCGGAGCGCCGGGCAGGTTGGTTGAGGCTGCAGAAGCCGGCGTCTGGCTCTGGGGGTCTGCGCTCAGTCTTCCCTGCCTTCATCAAGACAGCATCACCCAAGGTCATTAGCTACTTGCCCTTCCCCAGCCTGGAAAAGGCACCTACGGAGCAAGATGTGCCTTTGAACCCAAGTGAGGAGGCGGACAACGAAGTGCAGAGTGTTCCTGGCTTTGCCGAAAACATTTTACTTGCCAAACGGCGCAGGCTTGGCGGGCTGAGAGACCTTTAGCAGAGAGGAACTGTGGAACAGGAAATCTGGGCTCGTTTCACTGTGCATGTCAGGCTGTGGCCAAAACCAGAGTAGCTGTGCTAACATGTGAAAAGTCATCTGATAAAAGGCTGCTGCCAGAGAGGCACAACTCGGAGAAGGAATAGCCTCAATACCTTCTTTTTCTTGGTTTTGGTTCCAGAAGATGCCTCTGTCTCATGACTGTAATAATACTCAATCATCATGCTATAATTAAGGGCTTTTTGTGTAATCATCTGTAGAACTGATTACTTTGGGCTATACCCTGCTCATGCTGAGCTTCCTGGCAAAATTCCCACCGACATCAGTAAGAGAAGGATTGGACCTTTCCTCAGCAGTTTACCACTATTGTTTGACAATACCACGCTTGTGAGACAGTTTGCAGTGGAGATTAATTATTTAGACTCTTGATTCTTGGAATATTGAAATGGCACTGTAGAGATAACATGCTTTTTCTCAGAAGCCTGAGTTTGTTCTGGTCATTATTGCTTCCCAGGAGTACACCACCAAAGCAAGGCATGAGCAGGTATGGAAAAGATTTTATCCAAGAGGCTGAAAACGATAGACTCTCAAGGCATGAAAAATAGGAAGGAAAATGAAAGATTTTTGTGTTGTGGATGATACAGCAACATTTGCTTGCTTTTTCTTACAGTAAAAAATAACAACAAATTAAGCAATCAAACCCACTAAAACTTCAAAAGATAATACACCCACAGATTCATTCATTATTTTAAGAAAATGGACTTCAATCTTTTTAGCCAAGTTTTGCCATTAACTCTGATGGGACTGGGATGCCCAGGAGATTAGCAGGATCTGGAAAAGCATTGGACATTTATAGGGATAGCCAGAACACACACGATGGGAGCTCTATAAGCTCTTGTTTGTAAAGGCTAAGAGCTTGCTTTCTGAGGTACTGAATGTATGTAATTCATTTTGACCTGAGCTGGAGTTCAGGTCATGCAGCAGTGTTAGAGAACAGACCTTAATTTCCTGTCACAAGGGCCAAGTGTCTCTATATTTGGATATTCTTGCTTCTCATAATTTGCACTGCAGTAGCAATTAAGGGATACCATTATAGACAAGAATCCCATTGTACTAGAAATAACAGTTGTTCATTACTCCAGAGGCCTTCGAATCTAAAGCCAAGGCAATTATTTGAGACAGTTTACTGAAAAGAAAAATGAAGAGCGAATTCTTGCAGTGCCCATCTTTCGGCACCAAGCGCAGGTGCCTGGATGTGGAGGCTGCTCCGTTGAAGTCCTCTGCTTGGCCAACGCACGGGCAGGCCACTGCAGGAGCTGGCAGAGGTGCCCAAGTGTTGCAGAAGGGGACACTGCAGCTTTCCCTCTAGGGAGCGTGTAGGTTGGGGCCGGGAAGCCCAGCCTGCTCACGTGGGGGACAGGGTGAGCACCGGGCTGTGGAACCGCGGCTCTCGTCATTGGGCGAGAGACATGTCATTGCCAAACATTATTTCTCTCTCCTTCCGACAAAGCTTTTGATGCAGTTCCCTTTCAGAAGGAGAACAGCAGGGTATTATGTTCTGCAGCTTGAGTTTTCAATGAACTAGGCGGTCGTGAGTGTGTTCAGGGGAGTTGGTCGCCTCCTTGTCCAGCTGAGGTATCTCCCGTGAGGGCATCACAGAAAGCATCCTGCCTGAGGACCCAGTTTCTAGCCATGGAGAAGCAGATGAAGGGGTGACGGAGATGGGTTGGGCAGTGTAGGAGCACTTCTCTACCTCCAAGTGTAAGCGTTGCTTTTATGGGTAGATAACATGGGTGCACCCTCGTTGCCCTACGCTGTGCTGTGCCACAGGGCTTTTATGTTTCCATAGCATCTTAAGCACATTTCTTAAGGATTATGCTTCACAAGTACTTTCAAAAAGGTCTAATCTTAACTAATAGTTGCACGAATACTCCAAGTACTGTGGATGGCCTGTGGATTTTTATGGCTACGTCTGCACTAGCTCAGCAGAAGCAGGCCAGAGGAAAAAGGAGCTGGTACTGCAGAGTGGGTACTCCAGGGGGGTCTCGCTTTGGACCGGGTCCAGTTTGATGGCACGGCCTGAACACCCACACACCCTAGGGGCGTCTCGTGGAGGGTTTTTTCTGCTGTAGCCCAGATGGCTTCAGGGTGCAAGCCAGGCAGGCTGCTGGGACAGGCGGGACCTCTGCCTCAGGGAGAGCGCTCCTTGATCTGATCGAAACGACTGGTGAAGGTGCACCCTCTACCCGCACTCCCACGTGCACGGACTGCGTTGTCAGAAAGACACTGAAAATGGGGTTTTTTACGCATGGCGCTTCAGCTGGCCAATCTCTTCTGTGAGCTGAGGCACCGAGGCAGCCATTTTTTGAGAGAGACAGCAGTCGGAAGCACAGTGTAAGACCCAGGGCTACGCTGCTTCTTATCCTAGCGCTCCCCGTAAATCCACACCTCTCTTTGTCCATCATTTCATCTGCTTAGTCGCCTCGCTTGAATTTTATGAGGATTCAATTTTGCGCATTAGTCCAGAGATGTGAAGGTCTCTATAAAACTAGGGACTGTAAAAAAAAAATCCCAATGCGGTAATAAGGCTTCTTTGTCATCATACTACTGGAAAGGAATAAAGAAAGGAAGGAAGTGAGAAGGAAAAGACAAAGCGCTTGATCAGGATATTGTAAAAGAGAAGAAGTGCTGAGAGGTGTCAAAACTTAGCTAAAACAATAGTGGATAAAAAAATTACTGTCAGCAAATATTTTTTTTTTTCCAAATGCAAACGTTTCCACAGTGCTGAAAATCTCACCCCAACAGCCTTGTTCAACATCAAAATATTCCGCTTTGTGAACTGGAAGTGTTTAGTTTTCCTATTCCTTTCATGCTGACTTTATAATCATATTGGAATGCCAAATTAAATATTACTATAAGTTCCTACTAGATGCTGCTGATACTGATATATGTAGGACAGCGTTTTGACAGTATCTGTATTTAATACCTAAGAATCATAATTTTTCAGAATTTTTCTCTGAGAGGAATTTGATTTTTTTAATTCTGATTCAGCATGAAAACAAATGTTGAAATGTTAGCATTTCCCTGAGCGTGGAAATTCTTACCAGCTGCAATTATAATTATCCTAAATAATTTTGTTTCTGAAGCCAAATAGAGCAATGGCAGCTAGAATATGCAAGCCTACATATTGTAGTCTATTGATATTCACAGCTTATGCTTTCCATTTGAGCAATTTTCCTTAATTTTTATTTTCTTCTTGTGTATGCGACTTATGCAAGACACATTTATTCTAAAATAGCTTTCAGTTATTTAAATCTTTTGCTCCATTGTTTCTAACATCAGACATTTCAGCGCTGGGATCTTAGCAAAGCATAAAATGTCTGTAGCTTTATAAGCTAACATTTGTTTGTCCTGTTCTCTTCTTGGTTAGGTTATGAGAGCAGAGAAAAATAGACCATTGATAGTCAAAGAAATATATGTATGGAAAGTTTAAGATTTTTTCAGTAAACCATTCAAGTATGAGCTCAAATCTTTTTTTGTGTACAAGACTTTTTTTTCTTCAGTATTGCCTCTCTTTGTATGACTATGTCTAGAGATATTCACATCCCCAGGTGAGAGCCAAGAGGATTTAAGGGGAACAACACACCATCTGGAACATTTTTTTTCAGTTTATACATTTACAATGTGATTTAGCTGTACCCGCCTGCTCCACAGCTTGGCTCGGGCTACACAAGTCAACTGCCTTTTTTCTAGCTGCTGTCCCATGGGATTTATGGTTCTGCAGGCCAAATAAGGCTTCCAGTTACACCTCTGCAACCCCACTAACAGTTAATAGCGTTGTATGAAGGTAATTGAGGATATCATTTGGCCTGCAGTTATGTGGAATCACATGATGCGTTTATTTCAAGTTCTTTTCCAAGGAAAATTAATTATAGGGGGGGCTGTGGTCAGTAAATAAATCTGAGACTCAAAGGCGGTGTTGCAGAGATTAGTGATAAAGTAGAACAATCCCAGTTTGGAGGAGAGATCCTTGACAGCATTTACATTTCAGTTACCGCTACATTTTTTTGTTCTTGGGAAACCTGCCCCAAAAGCAGGCTGGCCACGCTGAGGGCTGAAAAGGCCCCCAAGTATTTAGAAGATGGAGGATCCACTCCCAGGTTGCTCAAAGAGACCGATGGAGAGAAACAAGGCCTTTTTGTTATCATCAATATAGAGAAATGTTTTTGTGTTGGAAGGTGATTTCAGCTGCTGTTTTGTTTTCTGTTTGTCACCTATTGCTACAGACCCAAAAGGGTGCTGGGTATTTCCAGCCAGCCCTCCCTTCTTCAATGTTCTTGAATATTCTGCCCAGCTCTGCCCTTTCTTTTCATTTTGCAGTTCGGTGTCGTGTCCAAAGAGAACCAAAGCCCACCGAGATGTGTTTCACAGATCTGCTGGGCTTTGAGTCTCGCCCTTCATGAATTACCAAAGAAAATTCTCAGCCTGAGCATTTTATGTACTTCTTGTAAAGATACTAACAGCTGTCGATTAGCTTTTGGCAGAGGGTTTGCAGCCTGGCCGTAGCACCAGGACTTTCATGGAGGTAGTTGGCAGTATTGGCCATGAGACCGTGCAGCCCCTCTCTCGTGAGCTGGACCGTACCCACTGCTGGGGTGTTGCCTCTCTGTGAGACAGAAAATGACAAGTGAAGTTGAAACTTCACTTGAAGCCTTTAACTTCTCGTGTCACTTGACTATACCCTCTAAGGAAAGTGATTTATGATACTGGCTTTGCCCTCCTTGCTCTGCTAGGAGATGAAGCAATGCCTGACAGGGGGTATCCATCTTCACTGCTGCTCTTTTGATTGGAATTGGTGCGTGCTAAAGATGCAGGAGACAGTAACGGTGCCTTTTGGAATATTAGGAGGTGAAGAAATACGCTTGAGGAACTGGCAGATTATCGGGGGGGGGGGATAAGAAAAAAAAATCTGTTAGGAAACCAATGTTTATTTGCTGACTCTACTAATGAGTCCATAGGGCTTTTGTCATGTAATTGTCACTGATCTTAATAGATATCTTTCTTTTTAGATGCATACTAGGGGTCATTTCTTAGATCTGAGTATTTCCAATGAGTTTCTGCTATAAGCAAATAAAAAGGACACTGACAAATAGGCAAAGCCAAAAATTTTGCAAATCCAGTAAGTATCACAAAATTACTACAGTAGGATTCCTTCTGCTTTCTAGACTGCCAGTGATACTGCTGGCACTGGCTGGCAATCGGGAGTGCTCGGTGTGCCGGTAGTCACCCTCCTCCCTCCCCAGCCTGCTCCTTGGAAGAGTCCCTGCACGGAGACACGAGAGCACGGGTTCAGGTTTCTCTGTAGAGATGTCAGAGGCAGCAGCCTTCCGCTTGGAAGCGCCGGTACAAGGCAAAGGAGAAAGATAAACAAAAGCTTTGCAGAGAGTAGATTGAAGCAAGGAAACAACATAATAAATAAATGACTAGGTAGACGAGGTGCCATGCTTTTATCTCGTTTCCAAGCCCTGCCTAGGAAGGCTGGTAAATAAAACCAGTCAATCCGTGGAGTGATTCCTAGACAAGAAAATGAGTTAATGTGCAGCAGAGAGTAGAGCTGATGGAAGGAGGCTGCGTGCGCCATCACTACCTGCTCGCTCGTTTTCCCCTGAAATAAATATTTCCTATCATCATTAATGACAATTTCTGGAGATGCTGGACAAAGATAATTAAATCACTCCCCCCTTTGGATGTGGTTTTTAGTCACTGATAATCTAGATTAGTTTTTGATCGGTGGCTACAGGTTACCAAGAAATCTATCTTCAGGGTAGTGAAATTTATTCTTCTCTCTCTTGTAAATGTGGAATAAACTTGAAGTCAGTAGTGTGCCACTGATGCGTAGCAAGCTTAATTGAAGGTAAAATGATTTCTATTTGCAGGCACAGTGCTAATACTGAAAGAAGAGTAAAGTTCCCCTTTGTGCAGGAGGCCTGAATGCAGCAATAAACTGGTTTGTCTGGGAGCAAAAAACCCAAACTAAAGTAGATGTACTAAGCAGGGCCATCATCCAGTGCAGCGATCAGAAAAACGGCTTGAGGTTATTAAGGGAAAAATCATTGAAACGATCAGCCTAGTGCATAGCAAAAGAAGCAAACAAGGTAATAGATTGCAATAGATTGCTCTGTGTAAGCAAGAAAATAACAGAGAGCATGTCTGATTCTTGGTATATGGAAAAACATCTTTTTGTGAGAAAAAAAACCTGAAGCATCTGTACACTCAACAGGTGTGTTCATTTTCACACATGATATAGTTTGCAGCTTACGTATCAACATGTACATGATGTGTTTGCTTTTAGAAAATTGTATTGATTGTTTTTTTATCTTTTCAGAAAAAAACATTGCAATACATGCAATGAGCATAGAGAATGACACAGCAAAAACAAGAGAGAAGTAATCAGCATGGTTTCCCCTCCCAGCAGGAATAAATCGTTACAACTATAAATCAAACAAGTTATTACAGGGCTCAAACAGCCCTGAAAATTCCAAGTAGCAGCAGCAGATAATTAAAGAGGATAAGTTGAGACCAAGCCTTATATTTAAAATGTTTCAAGAACTCATTGCAAATACCTTTATTTTCTTTTTTCCTCTCTCACTCTCTGTCTCAAGTGGCAAACAATAGTAATTGGAAAAAGAAAGTGCAGCAAAAATATTACTTACAAATTGTTCTTAGCAGCATAGTGGCCTAATTGGTGAAGGGGTGATGCGGTCCTGGACTATGGATGGAGAATGACACAGATGGAGAACTGTTGTGTGCTGATGAGAGAGCAGATGCTATCAAAGGCATTTTGTGGCGTTAGAGAATGTTCTGGCTCATCTCCATCGGCAGCACCGATCTCGTTACTCTCGGCACGTGAAGAGATTTCACCCTCTAAAGCCAGGGCTGGACGGCTGTAATGAGGTGCGCCAGCGCTGGAGACAGCCAAGAGAGCCCGGGAGCAGAATTTTAGGAAAACATCTAGTACAGTCGCCATCTGTATTTTCATATGATCTCGCAGTTAAAAATAGGGAAGAGCGCGGCACGGTATGACTAGCCAATTCTGTGCAGGCCTTAACAAGAACATCTTTTGTCCGTGGTTCACTTAATGCTCATACTTTAACCTCTGCCTAGTTTACACTTGCAGTTTTGCACTGTAAATATATGAAATACTCTTTATACCGGCACCTCTTTCCATATATCAGTCTCAGTTACATTAACAGACACTCCATAGTACACTTTGAACAGGAGATGTCTAAATAAAAGTTAACAGATTGTGTTGTACCGTGAACTCCCTCTGAAGAGACATAAAAGATCTTTTACAGTAAACAGGAAATGAGTAAGACAAGAAAGAAGTATATAAAATAATAAGTGGTTTAAAGATAGACTGGGAATTTTGCTTTCCTGCCTCATACTACAGAAATAAAGGGCTATGCAATGAAATTAGAAGGTGGTAAATTATAAAATCTTAAAATATTTTGTGATACAATGTATATAATCATATAGAAGAAACACAGCAGAAGAGACTTTATAAAATCCAAAAATAATTTGGAGAATCATCTACATATCAAATTTATCTAAAGAGACAACTAATGGCAGCAAGACAAAAAAAATGCGTGTGAAATCTTCAGAATTTTAGTCTAACAACCATTAATAAATATCAGTATAATAGGTGCCGATCAGAAGGAAAGTGGAGATTACCGTGTAGGAGGCTGTCTGCTGAGAAGGTTTTAAACTTCCCTCTGAGATATCTGATCCTGGTCGTTTTAACAGATAGATACAAATCTGTGCTGATCTTCTGTCTCATCCCATGTGGCTGTTCAGTGTTTGATCCCTGAACTACAGATCACACATTCATCCATATGCATTTCTGAAGCTGAGTAAAATTTTCTTTCATAACATCATGATTTAAATTAACCTTTTGATTAGAGCAGGAACAGTTAATAATTAAATAGAGGGAAAAATAAACCTGCAAGTAAAAAAAAAACATTTCTTTGGGCCTTTCTATGGGCAAATTTATGCCCTTTTGTGTAAATAAACTATATTTTGATTAAGCAGTCGAATTCTCTTTCGGTTCATACTCTCCCTATTTAATCAACAACAGCAAGAGAGATAGAATCAGATCGTTGATTGCTATTGATGGCTTATTGTAAACAGTTGGTTGCAAGACAATGCAAAACAAGGGCATGATTGATATTGTGACAGACAAAAAACAAGGAAAGCCAGATACAGAATTTAGTTTTTACCTTGATTCCTCCTTGAAAAAAAAAAAAAATTAAACACAGTGAATTGGCTGTTAATAATCTCATTATTAGGAAGCAAAACCCCAGTAAAAGATAGGCTGGCCACAAGCAAGATGGGTACAAGACGCAACATGCAAGTTGCAGGAAACCCCCTTGTTTTGCAATTAGAAACCCAGCCATCGAAATCATGAGCATAAAGCCACTCATTCTGTACGTAATATATGGTTTTGGTTGCTTGCTTTTCTTTAATCTGGAACAGTAGTAAAGGCTCCTGGGTTTACACTTCTGGTAGATAAAAACCTGTTGGCTGAGGCTTGCAACTTGAACATATGGTTACCAGGAGAATTTGCTCTCGACCTATAATTTTTGTGTAACAAATGCATGTTATAGCCAATATAACTCTTTTATTCAATGTAGTATCCATGCTGTAATGTGATTTGTATAGAAAAAGATCCCTACTCTTTTGAGGAAAGAAGTAACAGTGTCAACCAACCCCTTTAAACACTTCCCTGTTAAGTCCTGGGTGCAGGAAATGCCATTCCCCTTCCACATGCTTAATGACATTTCAAAATGTTATTTTATCTGACTGTACACATAAATGTGCATATACATTCACAATATATATGTATATTCTGGTTTTTATTACGATAAGTTGTATACACTCACTTTAGTAATCTACACCTTAGATAAATCTGCTCTGAAGTGAAGTCAGGGGGTAGGAAAACATCTTCTAGCTGGGATTGTGGAATAAAATGTTCTACAATGCTCAAGCAGCTTATCCTAAATTTACCAATTAACAGTCAAAGTGACATGCAGTGGATCACTGGGTGATGGTCTTTTGCAAGTTTCTAGAAAAAAAAACCAGCCTAGTTTTAAGAAGTAGCTTTCAAGATTGTAGCTCTTCACTTGAATTATTGGTTGGTTTGGATTAAGGCCTTTTACTAGATGAAAAATACTTGTTATAAAACCGGCTTAAATCTTAGTTTTCAAAGCCTCTTACGCATGTGAACTACCTATGTCATTTTATAACGTGATGCTGGCACTTAAAAGCATACTCTCACACACACACAAAAAAAACCCCCAAACTGAACCCAGAAACTAAAAATATGTCTAACATGTATAGAAGGAGTGATAGCCAACTCCTTTATGTTAGGCTTATTGTCATTAAATACTGAATGTAAGTGGCTGATACTACTGAAAGAGCAGCAACAGATTAGAAAACAATACAAAACCAAGACTAATCCAGAATCTGAAATGCACTGTTTCTAACCCCCGCGCCTCGTGGGAATCTGAAAGTTGTCTATCAGGCTCGAGCAATCTCAGCTCTCAGGGCAGCCAGCAGACTGAGAAATACCCACTTTGTTACGTATTTGTGAGTCTCTAGTGAAAGGTTTTTAAAAATGGCCGATCTTTCATTCTGCACTGCCTCAGCAGAGTGGGATGTGATGATGATGTTGAATTAAACTGCTGTCTTAATAGACTTGGAAGTTAAACTATTGTAAGTAACGTATTATGTATAACCTGAATAGTTTATTACCTTTGAAAAATGTGAAGGCTAATGTATGTATAATCAGAATCAGACATCTTTAGATAATTTTGAAAGTGTATTCTTAACAGCTGTCAGGATGAGCCCTTGGCTTTCTCCAGCCTTTAAATTATTTTTATCAGCAGAATTAATTGTCTTTGATAATTTCCAGTGCATATATTCTAGGGGGTCAAACTACAATTCTGGAACATTTTATGCTTCCTCACAGACCAGTGTTAGAGGAGAAAGCGTAAGGTCTGAGCCCGGCTGAATCTTCTCTGCAGTTGTTCTTAAGGCAGTTTTGGCACTGATCGCACTACGATTTGCTTCTGTACTGACAAAAATGATACAAAGAATGAAAAATAAAGCTCCGTGTTTAGAGAGACTTGGATCACCCCAAGGACAAGGAATGAGAAATGGGTTTTCAGATGTCTCCTCTTACCTCGTCTGTGTCACATGTGAATTTGTCCTCAAGAATAGCTAATTTTTATTTAGCTTTTCCCTTTGAATTTTAAATTTCGAGTCATTAATTTTTTGGCCTTGCTAGCTTTTTACGTGGTTGCTTTGTGCTTAGTAAATTAATGTAATGCTATAGAATAGCCAAAATCCAAACCATCACCACACAAGCCAAACATAAACAAGTTATGTAACGCTGCAATCATTCATTTATTAAAGTAAGTGGAAAATTCAAGGCGTACGTAATCTTTTTGGACAACTGACAGGCAGGTGTGATCAAGAGAATGGGGAATCCAGTGATTGTAGGCAGATAGAGAGACAGGTTTGGCCGGGTGATTAGAAAGTAAAGTGAAATGGAATCGGCAAAAATGGAAGAGCGTGTCGGCTGTCCCACGACAAGGAGAAGGAACAGTGCAGAGACCGCCGGGGGTTTTAGAGGAACCAGCTGCAGCAGTGATGAGCAAGTGTCTGGGGAGATTCAGGAGCCAGGACCCCTTGACAAAGAGGAGCGCAAAACAGCTGTGCCAGAAAAGCGAAGAAAAGTGCAGAGTGGGCTTAAAGAACTGCCAGACCCTCTCCAATTCTCAATAATCCCCCGGTATATTCAGTATAGAAGGAAAAAAGGTAACACCGGGCTTCAGGCGCCTCCCAGCTCAGGTCACTGTACGCATCTCGCCTGTTTGTGGTCCACCTCCCGCACACCCCGTGAGGACACCTCCGCCTGGGGCTGGGGGGAGGAGCTGGCCCCAGCCCTTTTGCAGGAAGGATGGTTTTACTGCACCGGGGCTGTTCAGCTCCACTTGCTTTCAGACGTCCTGACACTACGCACCAGATCAGCTCGTGCAACATCGCTGTGACTGAAAATTGCCCATCTTCATCCTTCCCGCTGCACGCAGTGATCTGGGTTAGCAGTGAGCTGGACCATTTTTCAGCAAAGCTAAACCAAAGCCAACCCACCTCTAGCCTTTCCCACAACTCCTATTTTCTGTCATCTGCATGTCTTCCTTTGCTCAGCATTTGCATCGCGTTTTAGCCTCATCTTCTTCCCTCCAGCTTGTTCTGCGCATCTCTTTACCCATCACTGCGTTTGCTCTCTCATGTGCCGCAGCCTAGAGACAGGCAGTCGGGAACACCCCAGCCAGTCTTTAGCAACAACAACAAAAATAAGAGATGCTCTTCCCATGCTGAAGTTGCAGAGTGCTGCGGGCAGGACCTGCCCCCAGGGAGCCCAGGAAATCTGTGCAGTTAAGTACAAAAGCAGCGTGGGTCCTAAAGACAACATGTATTAGCTCGAATCCAAGAAGTCAATTGGCGAAACAGGAATACGTGATGAAAAGTAGCTTTACACCAGCGTGAGGCACACGTAGACAGAGCGGGGCACAAAGCCAGCTCACTTTGAGCTGCATGAAGAGTTCACAACAGGTAAGAATTGCCCTCTTTAGGCAGCAGAAGATGCCTCCCCTGACTCTCCAAATCCTGAGCCACAGCCCCGACCACACATGCGTTTCTGTGTGGCACAATCCTTCAGCCTTTGGCTGTTTCTGTACCGCTCTGAAGATCCTGACATCCCAGCTCCATCTCCCAGCTTCCTTGACCTGGCCACCCATCCATCATCAGTGTGAGGGCTCCCTGCTTGTGGTGTGGAGTCGCCTACTTACCTGTAAGGGGTGGGACCTAAAGCAGCCGGCATGCCCAAAACCAAGGCTCACACATATTCGTGGGGTTCAGTCCCACCGTTTCCCAAGGCCGGCCGTGACGGCAGGGAGCACAGCCTTCAGGGGCATGCCCACAGACAGCAGGGACGAGACCAGTGAACTCTGCTACTGAACCTTGAAGGCTAACAGCAGCGGCGTTGTCACAGCCCCGGTTGGCTAAGGGGACAGGCAGGGTTATGTGTGCCCGAGAGCCCGTCTGCTGTCTTCTCCCCACAAACCTTGCCTTGCGTAATATTGTTGTACGTGGTACTCAGGTATTCTTGCAAGCAGATGCAACAAAAATACAGGTGCAGGTCAACTCGTGATATCCAGCTCGTGAGGGGTGATTCTGCTTTTTTTGTTTCCTTCACATTAGAATGGTGCTAACCAAGTGTAGGAGACCAACAGAAGCACAAGATGTCTCAAAGTTCGCCTGCTGCCATATGTGATAACAAAGGCAGGAAAAGGGTCTCCTGTTTCTCATGGCTGTGCAATACCAAGTGCTGCCCAAGCGACAAGGCAGGAGAAGCCTATACGGCGACCGTGTCAAATGATGATTTGTTGAGCAAAGGCGACTGTAGCGCTGATGGGCCAAACTGCGAGTCGGCAGAGACTGTAAACTAGTGCTGTGCCTTACCCCAGTTGGGACCCTCACCACGGTCATGACTTGAGAACCACGGATCACGGGACGCCGCTGACTCCAGAGGACCGTCGGGACGCCGCGGACCTGTGGTGGTGACTATACTCTTGCTGTGCTCCATCATACTGCTTCTCCTTTCTACCTTTTCTCTACTTCTGCCTTTACTCTATCGCTCATCTCAGTGACTATTGCTGGGAAATAACAATAAAGCCCTAGTGAATGGCATTTGACCTCGTTTGTGTCTTAATCTCACACCTGGAATTATCACGAACCCCCCCGGACCCACGATCAGACCAGGACGTAACACCAGATTTCTGATGAAAGACGTGTTTATCTTATGGTATTGCTAAGGAAGAGATTATAGACACAGGGAGGACCTGGTGTCATGGAAAACTCTTGCTTTGGACCATAATCATCTTCTTGGCTGTTCGCTGAACCCTAACAAAATCCTCTTAGCTATGGGTTGGGCAGTGTTGCATAGGGTATGCCACAGGTGCTTGCAGACAACACTATACAAACATTGAAATAACCACAGGGCAATTATTGACACTAGATATTTTTTAACACAAATGAACTAACTGTCAACAAATCAATTTCTATAGTGAGCATAATTAATCTTTTTTTTTTTTTTTCAACAGCATTAGTCTATCAGTGTTGGAATATTGCCAGTCCACTTCGCTTGTTTAAATCTGTCTGAAATTCCCCTGCTCCTCTCCCACTTTCACTAATAGAAATAACACTGTGCCATTTTGCTGCAACAGCTTTTCCCTTACCCCATCCAAGACATTAAGGAGTGTATTAGCCAGGGTCAGATGTGGTATGGAAACTTGACACCCTGCTGTTATTTTGTTCTGATTTCCTGATGAAAGCCAATCACTTTGTTTAGCTCTCCTTTTAGTGTAGGTTTTTGTTTCTTTTCTTCTGTTTTGTAAATATGCTGGATCTTACACCCCCCCCCCCCCCCTTTCCC